>VXBS01002676.1:1556-106744 GCA_013400255.1 Sitta europaea
TGATGGAATTCACCTTTCTGACAGCAGACTGTATTTGCCTGCCTTGCCCAGACCTCATGAAATATTGGCTCTTAAAGCTGTCAGCAATTCTTGATAGCACAAGTGCTTTTTTGGTGGAGAACCAACTGTTTTAAGAGGGCAAATCACGTGGGCAGCAGGTTGTACCTGGGGAAAAGCAGGACACAGGAGAGAGGCTCAGGGGATGAGGATCCAAGTGCTTTGTCCACTTTCCAGTAATATTTAATCCCTGAGGGCTACAAGACTGAAGGCCTCCTTTGTAATAATATTTACTGTAGGTTTTTCAACAAATTAGCACAAATGTTTGGGAATTAATTGAATATACATGCATAAATAAGCATTAATCTATATGAATCTATAATTAATAGAGATTACCTACTCTCTAATCATATCAATTTAGGATTTCCAGGCACAAGTGTGAACTGCTGAGCCTATGCTCTGCATGGTTAATAGTAATAATAATAACAATGATGGTAATAATACATTACATTTAAAAATAATAGGTTCAGCTGCAGAAAGTGAATTCTTTAATAAAAATGCTCTGCGTGTGTCTTCCCAGTAACATATCCCAAGATTTATGTGCATCATGAACAAATACATCTGTGGTATTATAAAGTGTAATTCCACTGTATTTGTTATTAGGAAAGGGAATACAGTTTCCCATATGCTTTCCCTGTTATTTCTACTGTAAGTGGGAACAGGCTGCCAGTACATTGTCAGGAAACAAAAGCTATCTATCCCTGCTGTAAATATTCCAAGGTGAGTGTTAGAGACCAGAGGGAATTTTGGGCAGGAAACCTGTGCCTGAAAAGAGCCTGCTGTAGGATGATTAAACCCAGCCTTCTGCTCTTAAACTGCTCAAATGCAGCTGCTATTCCACATACTGAAATATTCTGGACTATTAATTTCGCTGGGGGCATAACGCATGGGGTGTGCTGAACCTCAGCAGAGGAGAGAGGGGTCAAAGAAGGGCAAATGTACAGCCCAAAAAAGAGCTTTAGGAATAAGGATGGTTTTCCACAATGGAAAAATAGCACCTAGCTTTTAGCTCTTTCTCAACTTACAGCTGCAAATTATTTCCAGGATTTGGATGTACACCTTGTCAAACAGTCCTGTATGGCTAGCAGAGCACTACCTGAGCAGAGCCTGTCACAGCAATTCAGTATTTGTGATTTTTAAATAGCTATTCCCATATAAAATAAAATTATGGCGTTACCCTTCAGCTGTGAGAGTAATAGAATCTCTCACTTCAGAAATGAGTGGAAATTTAGTGTAACAACTATAATTAAAAGCTTGATAGTTTGCTGAACATATTTTTCCCAGTTTAATGATCCTGTGTTACATGAATTCATACTTTACACTGCAAGTAGCTACAGTTTTCAATGGGAATATTTAGAGAGAAAAGTACTGCCTTTAATGATTAAGATCAAATGCAACTAGATTTAAAAGTTAACTGCCTCAGTAATGCCACTTTCTGGCTGCCACCAAAATGCATATGAATGACTTTGAAACAGGAATCTGTTTTCAGCAAAAGCCAAACCTTTCCCCCCCAATCTTTCTGTGCTGCTTTTGTTTTTTAAGACAATGCTATGCAAGTAGGCAATGTGCTGGTGAGATCAGCTCTCTGCCCTGTTCCCAAGTGCCAGAGACCTCTTCTGCACAAGGGCTCACAACCAGTGTTCTCCTGTATGTGAGAACAGAGAAAAGCCAAGAGTTTCAACTGGTACAAGAATTAGGAAAGGATCACAAACACTGATTTTCCACTGGATTAGCATTGCCTTCAGCCATTACTACACCTGGAGGCCACACTGCTCCTCTAGGGTCTGCTCAGGGAGCTTGGGACCAACTGGCTTGCTGTGGGCACTTCCACAAGGCTAAGCTGGAAAAGCCCTGCAGAAGGGCTTCCTGTTATCAGAAGTTGCTGAAAGGACTGAAAGATCCCATCACTTGTCCACAAATACATTGGACCACTTGAATTTCTCAAGGGTGCAGGTTTGAGGTTTTTGCCAGTCTCTATTCCAGAGTGATCTGAAGAAGAGCAGTACTTCAGTTTTGCTCTGAGTGTAATTTTCCCACTTTTGGGAAAGGTGTGGTGATACTTTTGAACCTCAAACATTTCCTTTGACTGCTAAAGATATTTATTCTCCATTTTTCCTGACATTACCTAGTTTTATCAAAAAGTAAACCTACTGGAACTTCTCAAATCGTTGACTTCAAATGTGCCAGACTCAGTTGGTGATCTGAATTGATTTTATTGGACAATATACTGGCCTTTCATATTCCTATTAAGGGAATTGAGTAGAAATGTGAGATGAACATTGCTATTTTACTTTGGATCTACCAGCCTCCTCCTCTGGACAGCTCACTATGCAGTCTTCATGCTGGGAAAGATGCTAAAGCAGTGGTAAGCAGGAGGATTTTCCAGGATGGAAATGGGATTTTAAGTCTATCCTAGAGGACAATAAAGGTTTTAGCTCCCTCTGCTCTGAACCTCAAGGAGCAGGGGGTGGCAGAAGCACTCTGATCTCTGGTGAAAGAGATGTGGTCTAAAGCAAGAACATTTGCCTTGAAATTCCCTTTTCATTCCACAGAAACATCCAATTCTAGTTATCAAAACACTGAAGCGAGCTCCCTGGATAACGGAAGACAGCATCACAGAGAAGGAAGAGGGGTCAAAGAAGTTAAGCTCTGCCAGACAAGTATCAAACAGCTCAAAAATATTAAAAAGCAACACTTAATCCTAGTGGGTTTTAAAACACACCCTTACTCATCAAGATTTTGCAAAGTGAAGCTTTCACAATAACCTAGGAAAACAGTTCTCCAGACTTCCCTGGTTTCTGATTTTTATGGAGAGGGTGGGAAAAGGGCAGACTGGCATAGGAAAACCCCCAAACATAAGAAGAAGGCACTCTCTTAAAGCCCCAAAATAGATCCATCATTGTGCCAACACATTTGTTCTGAACCCTGAAGGACAGAGCTCAGACCTGCTCCAATCTCTCCTTTATGATTGAATGGGTGATGAAAAAAAAACCCTTAATTCCACACCACAAAGCATATACTTCAGTTACTTTTTAAGCAGTAAATTTAAAGCAGGACTTTGTGAATGCTGGTAGATGTTCAGAATTTTGAGATAAATGTGTATGATGAGAAATTGAAGGAAGTTTTATTTTCATGACAAGTTATCCAAGAGAATGATTTCCAAGGGCAGTAAAGGAACAGAAAACCACTCTGATTAAACTGTAGTAGATCCAAGTCCATAAATTAAAGAAGATAAATAAGGTAGCCTCCATTAGTCTAGCCTTTAAATAATGTACAGCAACTGAGTACCCACCTGTAACAGCTTGTAGAGTCTCTTTGTAATGTTTTTTTTGGCTTAAGGAAGCAAGTCTGAAGCACCAAGATACAAGAAAAAGGAAGAATATACAACTCAACTAACATGCAGTTGCTGGTGTTACTTGTCTTTTACCCTATAATCGTATTGTGCCAAAGAGAGGGAGACTTGGATCCTTTCTTTTGGTGTGGCATAAACATGACCTGAGCTAAATAATGACCAGTCTGGGTTTTATGTCTGTGGCATGCCAGTGACTGACACCAGCACAGGTTACTGCAACAGGACCACGATGTCAACATGCATTTTTTATTAAGATACATTTTTAGACCTTGATGTGGTCCCTGTAAAACCTCGAGATGGTTTTGCCGTTCAATACTTATTTTAGGGATTAATTTTGTGATTGATCAGAGCTGTTATGAGGGTTCTGTCCCTGCCTTTCGGGCCTCTTTCTTGGTAGCTCTGCAATAGAATTGAAGACAGACAAACCCCACCTGCCTCATGCAGATGTGGATATGGGGAAATAGAGCATCTCTTTATTTTAGGGGCTGTTGTGCTGGCCAGTCTGAACTGCAGCCATAGGGAGCAGAGCCAGTGAAATTAGAACAAGCAGTCCCGATCTTGTTGTTTCAAAACCTGGGCCAATAATCCTTCATCTCCCACTGGCAGATTGCCTTCCCCTGATTCCCCCGCCTGACGAGCCTTTCTTCAAGAGATTTCTTTTGCTGAAAATGCTTAAGCTTCTGAAAAGTGAGAAGTGATAAGAAATAATCTCTAAACCCCTTCACTGCTCTGGTCAAAGTGCCACCAGCTGCATGAACCTGCAGGGAGGGACCCTGCTCAGCCCCAGGCTCATGCCAGCAGGCTCCCCACAGCCCAGGGAACTGCCACCTATTCTCAGCTTAGGCACAGGCTGCCTTTTCCCTTTCCAGGACTTGTCAGCAGATCTGGTTAGCATTCCTAGAAAATCCTGCAGAATCAGGAGTGATTGATACTGGAGACCCTCAGTGCTTTCCCAGATAGGCTGTAAATCTCAGCGGGTACGGCCAACACAGAGCAGCAATCACTGCTGGCTGCAATCCACTGCAGCCATTCCCTGCTCCTGTGGATGCTCCCAGCCAGGCCTACTGCCTTTGAGCTCCCCCAGAATGGGGAGCAATTGCCTTAACTCATCTCTGTGGCCCTGGTTAAAATAAACTCTTTTTATTCGTGCTCTTTATTTTTAATTCATACTTTGTGCCCTCTTAGAGTGTCGCCCTTGCTCTTCCTTTGAGCTTTTTGCCACTAGATTGCTCTAAAAAGGCCAGGAATTCCTTTTTCCAAGAAGAGAGACTGGATAATTGCCATAGATATTTTTATGTATCTGTGCACCCACCCTCATGTGGTTGGGTCAAGGTGCTCTCACTGCCGGGGTATCTGTGTCACACTCAGCATCATCCCTCTTCTAATACTAAATCCAAAGCCACCTCCTGAATTCTCAGAGATGTTATTCACCACTTAGTCATGAGTGAGTAGTAAATTTGGAGCAGTATCACCCCATTCATCTCCTTCAGCTGAAACTGCCTGAATCTCTCTACTGGGACAGATGCGCTCCTCTGGGTCAAAATAAATGCAGGTAGGCTCCTGACAGTTTTCTGACTTGGGGACAGAGTTACAAAACAGCAGCAGAAATAGATCTCATAAACTGGATACTCTATTCAAGAAGAAAAAAGAATTTTTTACTGTTTGCAGTAAACAGAATAAACAAGTGTGTGTGCATCATCACCTTTTTCTTGCTTCTAAGAAACCCACCTATCCTGTCAGACCTCACATAAAGGCAGCAAACTCCAGGGAAATGCTGAACAGACTCAAGTAATAGCTCTACAATAAAAAATAGATCTGCAGCCAGAGCTGGCTGTGTTCAGTCCCAGCCGAGATCTCCCTATTAATTATTTATATGGCACTCTGGATTAGCACAGTGCTTCACGGAAATAAATGCACGAGGAAATGCAGTCCCACCCCTTGAGAAGGCAGGGCCAAAGCCCTGCTCACCTCCCTGGCTGTGCCCAGTGCTCCATTTGTAAGCACTGCCCATGGCTGTGCCCATGGCACCATTTGTAGGAAGGACTGGGGAAAAGGGGCTCCAGGGCTGTGAGGTTTGGAAGTTTCCCTCTGATCTGGGCCCTGCTATTCCAGTCAGGTTTGGCTAAGATTTAGGGTGGTGATTTCAAAATATCATTAAAATCCCATTAAAGATTTGACTAACTCTAACCCCTAAACTGCTTCCAAACTCCAGCCAGTAAGTCAAAAATGTGGATTCTTCCTAATTCCTATACACTGGTATTATCTGCTATAAGCATAGGAAGGGGGATAAAATCCTCACTAGGCAGAAATCATCAGCTCGGCTTCACTGGGCTTGTAAATTCCTCAACAAGTTGAGTTTTAACAAGTGCAGATACAGCTGAGTTGATTGTCCCTTATGACAGAAATTTATGCTCCAATCTGCAAGCTGAAAATAAGGAACTTGGAATCCCAGTCTTGCAGTGACCCCATCAGTAATGTCAGGCTAGACATCACTTTTTTACTGACAGCTTTCCTGTCAGAAAATAGCAGTGGCTAGTTATTTCACACCTTCCTTACAGTCATTACTATGATTTTAACTGCTTTGTGGTATTCCTATCAATTCCAATTCCACCAGCTTTGAAAATTGCCAAGACCACAGCAGGCTTAGTCAGATTTTTTTATCCTAGCATAGATTTCAGGGAGGGAGCAAGAGTGGGAAGAGGCAATCAAAAAATCACATCCTGACAGCAGCTGCTTGCAGTGCAAAGAAACATTACTGAAAGTAGTCTTTGCTTTTTCTTTTTTTCCTTCCAAAAAATTTCAGCTGGAAATTTTTAGAGTAAAACTATTACTTTGTAGTCCTCCAACTTTCCACAATCCACCATCAAATTGCTGCACAGAGCAGCTTAGGAATGAAACTCGGGGCTATGTAGCTGCACAAGCATTAAGGACAAATGTTAGGGACAGAAATGAATAAATGCATTAAAAGACTTCTTGGTGTTAATAATAAGTATGTGACATAGAAGCCTGACAAAACTGTCTGGAAGTGAAAAACAATTTTGGTTGAGAGGAATTTCTGGAGGTGATCTAATCTAAGGCCCAGCTCAACGCAGGGGCAATGTCAAAGTTATATATGTGCAAATATTTGCACATATTTTCTATCTACAGTATATATAAATAAAAAATATTGTGTATATAGTGAGCATATCCATGTTTTATACACACACAAAAGAGCAGAAATCTGCAGCAGTGGAATCACTATCCAGCACTAGGATCTGCTCCCAAATGAATAATGGCTTTGAGTAATGGCAAGTGAGCCCATTTTTGACAAGATTCTCAGTCATATCCCTCAGAAGGTGATGGGACAGTGTAACCTTGACCAGGCACCCCTGGGATGCCAGGCACTGGCACATCCTCCCATGCCAGAAGCACTTCCTCAAATGAGTCTGTGCAAATAAAATAACTCAAGATGACAGGAAATTACAGATACACTGCAAAGCAGGAATGTCTAGCTTCCCCTCCTTCCCTTGATCTCCTTCCAGACTGAGAGAAAACTTCATCCCCTGCCCCACACATTGTGCATCCTCACCAACAGGCTCCCACGTGGAATGGCCCTGGGCACCATGACCACACCGACCCTGCCACCGACACAGGATCCTCCAAGAACTGGAGGTTTTGCTGCTTCCCAAAACTTGCATTGACAGCATTGCCTCTGGAAAGTCACATGTATGAGCAGGAGCCCTAATGGAAGGCCAGGCTTCCTGCTCCACATGGGGCAAAGCTTAAGTCTGGCAAATCTTTTGTCCTTCCTGTGCTTTTCTGGGTGCTCAGTTTCTGAGAAGGTCTCTGAGACACCTCCAAGCATCAGGAGTTTGATTCTGTTTTGCAGAAATCATGTTTAGAGGTGTCAAAAATATTCTGACAGCTGCAGTTTTCAAGCTAAATAATCTTTATGTTTTAGAGACTCTTAGGATTTTGCTCCAAAACTAGATTTTGTTTTCACCAGCTGATCTCACAGACACTGGTCCTTTCTTTCCCAAGAACCCTTCTTGTCTCTAATGCTGTCACCTGCCATGGAAACAGAATGAAAGGCACATAAGACCACACTGGTTAATAGAATACTAGAAAAAGGACAAGGATCTGTGCATCAATTCCCATAATTATTCCTTTTTTGGTCTAACTGAAGTTTCAGCGATCACCGGTCCCTGTCTGTGCACTTGCACACACACAAACCCACAGCTGCAGATACATCTGTCTCCCTACAATCAGCCCCAATCTCAACCCCAGTATTTGCCTCACTTTCCCCAATAAGAAATATGAGACTCCACTGTGTTGGCTCAATGCATCTGGCATCTGTGTTCCTCGCCCCAAACACCACTGCACGTGCAAGGAAGGGCTCATGCTTTAGCAGCTCTATTGATCCACACAGACCTTTGGGTGAGGAGGAAAACCTCTTTAATTACTTGGGCTGACATCCAGGTTCTGTTTCGCCTTAACAACGTCTTCAGAAATCCAGTACCGCGTTTTAGCGCTGTTATCACTTAACTTAGATTTGGAGTTTTGCTCCCCAGAGAGGCACCTTCTGCCTCAGCCTGGCCAGCCCATGCCTGGCATCAAAATCAGGAAAAGTCATTCATTTGCCTTCTCTAAGGATTTGATAACCTCTACACTTTCCTCAGCCAGAGGTGTTTTGACCTTTAATTAAAAGGAAAATTTGTTGTCTTCCACTCAGAAGGCAGCAAATAATGAACTCATTAAAATGAGGTTACTGTTCAGGCCTTAGAGCAATAAGAACCGAAGTCTCATTAGCAGCTAACAATCCAGAACATAGCACATAAATAAACCTAATATGGCAGAGCAAAATGCCTTGGTGCATTACATTTGAGCAGAATCAAATGTTTACAGTCAATGATGTCTGGGGCATGAAGTTTTAATGTACTTAATGAAGGAAAGCAAATTGCTTCCTATTAGGCATGAAATGTTCCTGCAGAAATCACCCCAAAAAGTTTATTATGTAAATGAAGGCTAGAGTTTTAATTAACAAGGACATAGCAGGAAAAGATCAACTTCTTCCTAATAGATGCACCAATTATGAAGAATAAAGACATGGCAACTTCAAATCTACAAAAGGTAATTATACGGATTAATGTAAAAGGCTGCTGAATCCAGTATAATGAAGAAACTGTATCTTGTGGGTGTCAGAGAGAGGCTTCAGTGACAAAGCAAAGAATCAATTAATAAAGTTAAATCCATCAGTTTTGAGAGATTCTAGGCAATTAAGGGTTTGTATGTGAAAGAACAGCTTAGATTACCTTAAAAATCTGTCTTTGCTTAGTCTGACACAGAGATGTACCTGTTTGTCCATGCACACTGTGCTCCATGGCTCTTTCCTTGGAAAGTGGTGATTATGATGCATGATATATGTAAGTGTCCAAAAATAACCACCAGTGGATTCAAGGAGAGTGCTGGTTGTATTTCCACAGGCATGCACTGGGGATGGGGATTGTACTGGAACCACTGCGCCCCCAGGGTAGGGGGGTACCTGTGGAGCCAGGGACAGCAGGCAGAGTGGGAATAGCTGTGTGGCACATGGCCTTGGAAAGGGAACAGCTTTCGAGCTGTTAAAATTCAATAACCCTTCTCTGTCCTGCAGAACCTTAAGAATGAAATAAAATAAACACGTTCTGCCTCAAATGGAGCCTATGCAAATTCCAGGAAGGTTTCTGGTGCTGGGTGCCAGGGATGTGCAGCCTCTCCACCCTTCTATTAAAGATGGGGAAGGCAGACCCTAATGACCTAAAAGGTTCTTCCATATTAAGGGTGTGGAAGACATTACTGCCCTTCCCCCAAACAGACAAGCAGTGACAAAATAAGTTTGGACTGGCTTAGCTGACAATATCTCCTTAGTGTTAAAAAGAGGGGAGGTCATGACAACAAAATTTAGCTGCTTATTACATAAATTAATATGCATATATGGAAATTGAAATGGCAAAAAGAAAAGTCTTCGGGACCAAGTCAAATCCAGTTTGAGTGACAGATTTGCCCTTTAGACAGAGGAAAATGCTTGACACACCACAGGTTCCAGGATTTACATCTTAATCCTCGCTCTGTGTTTTTAATGAGGCCTCACTGGGCTGGAAGGCTCCTGCCTACCCCCCAGCTCTGTCATCTTAGTGAGCTGTGAGGGGAGCGGGGGAGAAGAGCCCAGGTGATGAAATGATGTTTGTTTCGTGCCCCTTCTTGTACTATATGTTAAACGACAATAATGTCTCATGATGTTCTTCCCTCAAAGGAAAATTAAATTGATTTTGCTCAGCCCATCAGTCTTTCTCAACATATCTAAAATGCTCTAGATAGCTTGGAAAATTATGTTCTAAAATATAATGACTCAGATTCTATGCTTCTGACTTTAATGGTGTCAATTTAGTGCCAGTTTTTACCAGCTGGGGATTTTCCTCAATGTCTCAGCTAACAGTGGTGTTCATCTCTGAGGTTTTACATTTTAGCGAACATTTACTTGTTATATATTATGTAAATATAGTCCCACGTGTGAAATTGTCACAGGATTGAAATCATCAACTTACTAAATGTCTGGCAAGATAGGCTGGAAACCATACAGCTACTTTAATATTTAATGCTAAAGCACAAGATTTACTGTCATAAGATTACTTTATTTCCTTTAGCAAGGAGAGGAATTTGCCTGGTGACTGTTGTAGCTGATAAACACTCGCTCTGTTTTACATCTTCCTTGCTACCCAATGAACATTTCTATTTAAAAAAAGAAGGCAAATGCACCGTGCCTGGAAGTCTCTTGTACTACACTCACACACCTCACCTGCTTAAACCCAGCTTTCATTGTTTAGCCCTCACTGGAGATACTTTTGTTTCTGGTCCAAAGTGGGGGTGCTGGTTGTTGCTTAAATTACACCAAAAACCTATTTTCCTGCAAAGTTAAGTGAAATTACAACCATGCAGAATGTAATTTTTTTCAAATGAAGGACAAGATTAGCTGGGCTGGGGGTGTGTGTAAACCACTGCAATCATTTTATTTTTGAACTCTGCAAGAACATGAAGGTCCAATCAATAGAAGTGTTATTAATAGAAAATAGGAAAAGTTCTCAAGAGTCACATAATGGAGACACAGAAAATTGATGAAAACAGAGTTTATAACCTATTCAGCATTGGCAAGGCAAACAAGGAGATAAATGCACTCCCCATCTCACATGCAGCACACCCAGGTTCCATGGGCTGGGGATGCAGAGCAGATCTGTGCACAAGGACCAGCTCCAGGAGCAGTGCAGAGCTAACAACCAGTAGTAAACATAAAGTAATGCTCCAAGCTTAACCATCTTCTCTCTTTCCCTAGTAGCTAGAAATATGTCCAAAACAAAAACTGGACAAGTGGACAAGACTACCTATTTCTTCTATAAGCAGCACCCTTTCCTTCCATTTCATTTACAGTGGGCTTGTCTTAGCTTGGAGGAGAGAATAAAAATAGACATTAATTAAATTTAAAAATTCATTTAGGACATGGACACTGCTTCTACCATAGGTTAAACCTGAAGCTTTGCTCATTTACACTTATGCCTGAATTTGCTATTCAGACATAGCTCAATATGATCCTGCAGGTAAGTAAATCCCAACACCTTCAAGCCATGATGAGGAGGAGTATCCCTAACTTTATTTTGGGTTTTAAGCACATTTTATCAAGCTTCACTAATAACCTAGAGCATGAGTGATCCAGTATATTGCTGCCTCTGAGTGGCTGGATCCAAGTCCTGCCCCAGATCACTGCCCCAAGTGGATAATATGCTGGGCCAAGCCACAGAAGCATCACCTCCTTGGATACTTAGGCACTCTCACTACCTTGGCTAGTCCATCAAACTCTCATGGAACAAATTAAGCTCGCTGTAATAGTTTTATAAAAAAAGATGAGCCCAAAATAATATTAACTTTTCTAAATCAATTTTAATTTCTTATTTATTTCAGGCTTTACTAGAGACTCAAAATTTACTGCGCACTCAGGTTGCAAATTTTACCTTCAACCTTGGATTTTCAGGAAAATTTTACCACACAGGTAAGAAGGAACTTCGTGCTCTCAGGTAGCTGCAGTTAAATAGGTGACAGAATTTTAAATGTAGCTTTAAGCATTCCCTTTCTAAATAACTTGGTGACTCACCGGGAAATACACATTCTGCCATTTCAGTGTCTAATTCAGCATCCAAAGGGGTAAAGACACACTGTGGATGAGCTGATCGGGTACACAAGGATGGCCCTTGGTGTTTCCCTGAAAGGTGTATGCTGGTAAATCTTAGTGTTATAAAGAAGGCAAAGTAGTTGCAGAGGTCTCTCTAATTCCACAGGAGACAGGCCAGCACAGAAGACTGAGTGAGGTTTTTCCAGTGTGATAGGTATGATGAAATACAAAAGATTGGGAAAATCATGCCTCAGAACCTCTGAGGAGGCAGAAGCATTTCAATGGGATGCACCAGATTCTGTTATGCCTGTGAAGGTAATTTATCTCAGTGAGCTGCAAATCAGGAGGGATGACAAAAGAAAAACATGATGAAAAGAAATTTGTATTGAAACCCTGCCCTTTCCACACTCAGTGCAGTAACCAGCTGCACACCTGCACTGTGCTTCTGTGTTAGATGAGACACTTGCACATCTCCTCATCCTTGTGACTCCTTTCTCATTTTTGCTCCATTTCTCCACAGCACAATACCCCCTTTTTAAAAATGTTATTTCTTTTCCTCCCCTTGTGTCTTCCCCTTTGCTGCACCTCCACTCAGGCTTCCCTCTGGTGCCACTGAGGTGCGCTGCTCCCTAGTGCTGCTGAGGCAAGAAGAGACTCCCTGCGAGGACTCCTGTCCTTCTTTCCAAATCCCATAACCCTTCCCACCTCTGGAGACCAGCTCCAATATCCTCAGTTGTCAGCCCATTCAGCCACAATCACTGAGTGATGCCAGGGAAACTTATCTGGAGTGTGGGAGAAAGCAGAAAGAGGATGGGAGAGTGAGTTGAAAATCTAGGAATGATGCAGTCCCTGCTTTCCTACATCATGAAGCAGCTGTAGAGTAAGGCAGGTCACCCTGGGAGAAGGGAGATGAGGAAGCCTCTGAGGGACGAGTAAAGAGAAGGCAAAATGATGTATTTGTATCACTAAGTCCAGGCTGTTTTCCCCTTGTGCCAAGCACTTCATGCTGAGCAACTGCTGCCCAGGAAACCTCATGGACTAAAGATACAGGCTGGAGAGCCTGGGAAAAATGAGAGGCAGGCAGAGATGGAATTACTTGCCTGGAGTCACATAACAAGACTGTGGCAGACCTAAGGTCAGAGAGCAAGTTTGGAGACAGAAGCACAGCGTTCTCCTCCCTTCCTGGTGACCTGCCTGTGTAGCTGCTCCTTCTGGAGATGAACTGGACACATGTGCAATGCAGCAAGAGCAGCAAAAGCAGCCCGAGGCTCTGAGCAGCTCTAAAGCAGGGAGCTGCTCCCTTGTGGCCATCTCCAGAGCAGAGCTGGCATCAGTCATCCATGTCCACTGTGCAAAAGGTGATCCATGGAGGGGAGGAGATGGAGGAAGAGAGTTTTACTATCATTATTATCACACAGTGGGCAGTGGCTGGCAGAGAACATGCAGCCTTTGGAGAAAACCCACTCCCTGTCCTGCCACTGTTTTTCCTTCCTTCATCCCAAGACCCTCCACTTGGTCATAGGTTTCCTGATACAATGCTGACCAATTTCAGAGTTGCTACTACTGTAGAGAGAGAAAAGAGGAGGACATGCATGTGTGCACATCTTCCCAAGGTGCTCAAGGCTCCCCAAAAAAGCACAGAACTACTTCCCGAGCTGAAGTGTGTCCTTGGCTCCTTTAATGGGCCTGGATGCAGTGGGGTTTTTAACAAAGCACTTCATTTACAGGGTGGGTGGGGATGGCCCTTGGTTGTCTCAGCATCCTAGAAAGGTTTCAGTGTATTCTCCACACAATATACACTTTATTGACTCATTATAAATAAAGCATGGAAAGGTGTTCTTTAATTACTGTACATGAGGCTGGCTGACCCACAGAGGATTTTACTGTCAGACACTCAACATGTTCACACGTTCTAGAAGTGCTCCTCAGCTGCCTTGCCTTATTGACTTCCTTAGTGTGGCATTGTGCTCTCCTTTCCAAAACTTGGATCATTTTAATAGTACAGGAGGGAGATGAGTGTGGGGATGTGTTGGCAGATTAAACTGTTACACATTTTCATGGGAAGATGCTGCTGACAAATCAGACTTTGCAGTACATCAGGCCCCATCAGCTGGTAAATTCAGCACTGTATTAACACCATTAACAAAGAGAAAGAACAGACCCTGTTAGTTCTGCAGCTTCAACAAACACTTCCCACTAGTTCATACTGCAGCAATTGAAATTAAGACACTCTCAGGATTTGCATTTAAGATGTACAATACTATTGGTAGCAACTTCCAACTCTGCTTCATTTTTGAACTCCAAGGAGGCCACTAAGTACGGTTATAGTTTTAAAATATGGGGTTAAATATTATGCACAAACTTTGAATTATTACCTGTGTAAAGTGCACTCAAAGCAGACACATGATTCCCCTGTTCATAAGTTTTATGAATTTTTCAGATTTCACATGTAATTGAAGGAAGTTACAGAAATGCTATTGATGGTGCAAGAAATTGAAACCTCAAGATCCCTTGTTTAGCCTCCAATACTCTGAATAATGGGTAAAATACAAAAGCACTCACCAAAGGCTCCATTCAAACTTTGCATGAGGTTTTTTGGAACTAACACTGTCTAAGAATGCATAAAATCAAATAACATCCTTTCCCAAGGTTTGCAAGAAAATTTAACCTCATAAGCAATGCCACCACCTAATGTTAAACTTCCAACATTTCTGCCTCACCTCTGGCATTACAGGATGGGGTAATTCTTTAAAATGGAAAGCATCATGCTTTATCTCGTTTCTGTTTTTGTAACAGTAAAAGAAGCACAAAGTCTCATTAGGTGTGTATCTAAATCTGCAAAGAAATTAATGGTTATTTCAAGAAACACACTCTACTTCAAAAGTTAATAAGGCACTAAATTACACCTTGACTTACATCTACTCTGATTGTAGTTCTTTAATGCAGTTTAAATACCCACTTGTTTCCTCTTCATCCCTAACTTAGGCTTAGTAAAGAGATCCTCAGTTGCCTCACAAACTCCTTTTTCTCCCTGCTCTGTCCCATTTGGAAAGCCTGCGCTCGGTTTCTTCCCTTGCTCGTGCTTGAGTGAGTGTACCCCACACCCAAGCCAGCAGTCATTCCAAAAACACAGGGCACCAAGGGAGCAGCCATCAGGCCTTGCTTTTCAGTACACAATTCCCTAGAAAGCAAGGTCGTTTTCTTTTCCCAGCAGCACTCCCATTAGCAGGAGCAGCTTCCTTAGAACTTGCAGAGTGCTGCAAAGAGGGGAGCAAAGGGATTCAGTGACTCTGGGAGAAAGTTTCAAAGTACTGCTCTCCTTGTGTAGTGGCATTCTTCAAAAACCACCGCAGAAATGAAAAATAAAAGCCAAGAGCTGAAGTGCAGGCACTGAACAGGCATCTCTGGATGTTCCTGCCAAGTAAACAGTGACATCCGTGGAGCATTTGCTCCCAATGAGCTTTGCAAAACATTAAAGGGCCTGTAAGAAGACAGGATTTCTATGTTTGCATCAGGAGACTGATTTTGGCAATTATTTCTTAGAGTGAAGCAAAATAAAAGCATTCAAATGGCAAAGAACATGAAGGAAATCTGCTAAGAACCAAATATTGTTGGGTAGTTTGAGCGTGAAGCTGCTGGAATGTCACTTTGCCTTTCCAGGCTGGAAAAGCAGGGCAGACGTGTCTGCAGATGGTGGGAGCAGCATTGAGTCCTTTCTCAAATGGAAGGTTTTCTTTGTTACAGCCACGTATCCTCGCTTCTGCCTGAAGCAGATACCCTTCACTAACACAGGAGGTTTTGTCAGGTTTACTTCAAGATTAAATCTGGCCAAAATTGAATACTGAACCCTAAGAAATATTTGGAAGCCTTTTGCCATTGCAGCTACATGCTTTCCACCTACATATATTTTAAAACCTGTTTCACACTTTAGCAGAAATTGTCAGGTTTCAATTAACCCGGGCCAATAAAGTGGAAATTACAAGGAGGATAGAGGGGAAGCATTGCTAAGATTTCATTTTTATCCATATGTTGCCCTTACGGAGAATATTTTGTATTTCACAGTGACATTATTATCAGGACAAAATGGAAAACAGCTGATATATAGTGAACCTTTCCTTTAATACTGAGTGAACAATTTGTCCATCTTTCAAAAGACCTGGAAAACAGCATTAATATTCCTGACACTGTTTTGTCACATTAAATCCAAGCTGCATGGTTATGGGGATGAAAAGAGAATGTGGCATTAAAATAAAGCTAATAGAGAAAATGGGGAGGGGGTGGTTTTTAAGATCATATATGTTTTAACGAAAAGTCCTACTGTTTGTATTTAATGTTCCCAGAGTTTATAAACATAACAGCAACACAGTGAGACAGACCAAGGACACCAGGGTTTTTGGCAGACTCCTGTGTTTGAAAAACAATTATGGGCCCTTTTTGCTTTTCTAGTATCTTTTTTCTCCCTTTCTTCACCCTGCAGGGACTGAGGAGGAGGACGAGGGTGATGACCTGCTGCTGAGGTCTGTGGACGAGTTCTGGTGGTTTCCCCACATGTGGAGTCACATGCAGCCACACCTCTTCCACAATGAGTCCTCACTGGTGGAGCAGATGATCCACAACAAGGAGTTTGCAATAGTGAGTAAGAGCTCCCAAGAGATTTACTAGGATGCCTTCACTGCCATGGCCATGCTTTCCACACTGGTTTCATGCTTGTGTGTACAATACCTATGTTTACTCAGGCACACAAACAGAGGCAGCGAGGTTAGAAACTCATCCCAAACCCAGCCTGTTTGTGACAAACACTGAATTTTGTCTTAGCCTTTCCCATTGACACAGGCTCTCTGCAGAGGGAGCAGCCCTGGCCCAAGTATCCTGGCAGGACCATAGGGGTCAGAATTAGTGAAAACACAGCAGATGCCAGCTGGCCTTCTCAGCTTTAGGCAGCAGTTTGTACACAGGTCATCAGCCTGCTAAGTCTGCTGCAAACATGCTCAGTAAGGCAGGGAAGAAGTTTCAGTGAACCCTAAACCTTTGGTTTGGGAGAAATCTTGATGCTGACAGAGCCAACAAGTGAAACTGCTGAATTTCACTGTGCCTTTTTTAAATGACCTGCTTGAAAAATGCTCTTACTAATATTGGTAGATAATGGTGCTTCCCTTTTCCTCATTTGTGCTCTGAACTTCCATGAGCCATCCTCCCCCTTTGCCCAGAGACCATAGTACTTGTACTAGTTACAGCCTTTTCAGGAAAATTCTGCTGGCTTATTGCACACAACAAAAAAAACCTGAAATCTATAAATGCTGGCTTTTGAAAAGACACTGCGTGGTCTTCGGCAAGGCACAGAAATGCCAAGCAACCAGAGCTGCTCACAGCAGCAGAGGGACACAGAGGGGCTTTCTCAGCTGCTTTGGGAACAGCAATCCCAGCCCTTCCCAGCTCCAAAAGGCCAAACCCCTTCCTCCATCCCTCACATGAGCCAAGGCACATCAGGAAAAAGGCAGAGGCAAATGCCTGAACAAGCAGTTGGAAACAATTTATTCCCTTGTTTATGGAAATATTTTCCTAACAACCTTTAAAGAAAATTAATTAAAAATGGCTTAACTGTTTACTCATTATGCCAGAGTTCCCCCCTTTCCCATCTCTTGCTTGGCAGGGTGACTTCTTTGCCTTTCTACAGCTCTGCTTCCCTGTCAGCCTCATTCATGGCACAGCCTGTTCATGCCTTTTGTGTAGCCTGGCCCAGAGACCCAAACAGAGACTTGAAATGCAAAAGTAATTTTTTAAACAATCCATATCTCCAAAATACACAATCCCCTCATCTTTAAACCTACGGGGAAATTCTCCTAGCATTTTCAGGAAGCATGACGTCATCCAGGCTAAGCCACCTTTGGGAGTAAAATCTATAGCATAGCCTGAAAACAGAGCTGGTAATGGAGTCTGTTTGTAACTTCAACTCCAGAAAGATAAAGCCCATGTCCTGAAGGGTAGAGACTCCTTAGGGTGCCTATAAATAAGGAGCTGATGCCAGTGAAAAGCTGCTGTTATTACACTTTTATTTCCTGCTAACATTTGGACAGGGGTTGTATCAACCCCTTGACCTTGAATCTATATGAGCTGTACGATTTACTTATGAGAACATTTCTTTTCAAAAGGCTTCCTCAGAAATTCTCTCTTGTGGGAGAAATTTATCTTCCCCATATGACAGCCTTCCTGATAGCTATCAGAGAGGTCCCAGCCGTGACTTCAGAGTGGGCTTGATTCCTCCCTGGCTTTCTCATCCTCAGCATCATTTCTTATGTGAGAAAGAAACTCCCTGTTTTGCAGCCCTGCTTCTCTATGCCCTCCAAGTTAAAGCAAACCTCTTTCCATTATTCTTTGACTTCACAATGTGGATCCAAATTTAAATTAGACACGGGAACAACACATAGAAAATTTGCTTGATGTTACATGTGTTTTGTTTGCTGTCCACTACCGTTATTTAATATTATACTCAGGAGAACACAGCTTGATGCTGGTGCCATTTTCTCTTGAATTTCTCATTTCTTGACCATATTTCCCCACCTCCTGTTTTGGCTGCACATAGAGGTGACACTTTGTGTCAGCTTCTGCAAGGAAAGCTGCAGCAATTATTTGGAAGTGTGATCACATTAATTCTTCACCTAATGTGCTATTTCTTTGTTCACTTTTTAAAAACATGGCTAAGGAGGTAACAGGGTCTTCAAGAAGGGAGAGCACATCATTATATCCAAGAACAATACTCAAGGTTGCTGAAGATCCCAAATAACATACACAAGTTCTGTTTATTAAGACCTTTTGACTTCTCTGGCTGGTAGATAAAAGCCTTGGCTCTGTTTCCACACCTCCTAACAAGGCTGTAAAAAACAGGAGCTTACAATTGCAGCCTGCCTCAAATAGCTCTGTCTCAACACACAGATAGAAATCAGGTATCCAAACAGTTCTGTACACACAGTACTAATTGCTAATTAGGTATCTAATTGCCTTGATTTCAGTGCAGATACGGACATCTCTGTGCATCTGCCTTCAAGGATTCCTTTCCACATACATTGCTTGTGAAGCAAGAGACTGCCTTCACCCAGAACCCTCCAAATTGTTTTATGTACCACTGAGATATTTGTCATTTCCACTGCCCACATGGTGAGAGGAAGAAACTTCCTCACATCCTGCATAAATGGCATTGTCCCATTGCTCTGGATCTGGCAGGTAGTAGGGCAAGTTTTGCCTGGCAAAATCCTTATCCACATGTACCTCAGTGATGGGCCTCACAGCTGCAGCATCCATAGCCCCATTCCCAAAGTCCTCACTGCCAAATCTCTCATCAAGCACCAGGTCCTCAGCCTCAGAGGAACGAGAGACAGAGATTTTAACTGTGTTAAAGTCACAGGCTACCCAAAGCTGTGCTATCCCAATGTCATCCTATTTATGTAAATACAGATGTTCCAGACCCTGCCTAAGGAAATGGGAAATTACAATTATTTTGTTTATCAGTTGGGTTTGCGTTGATTATGTTTTGTGGTTTGGGGTTTTTTTTCTCTATCTCTATCAGAGGATCCCAAAACCCCTTAAAGACACTAATGAACAAAACCTTGGATTAAATTTTACAAACTGATAATTCCTCAAGTATTACTCTTTTTGTTTATAGGCAAATGCAGTGGATACACAGAGAGGCAAAGCATCGCTCAAGCAGAAGTCTTTGTTAGCATCTATTCCAAAAATAAAGCAAACCAAGTTTTCCCTGCCATCAATAACAAGATATTCCTCCTCCCCCTTTGTACATCCTTATCTGACAAAAGCAAGTAGAATGTATCTAATCCAAAGCCTGCAGCTCTTTATTTCATGCCTTGGTTTGTTTGCTCAGTGATTATCTTCTGTGCTCATTTGTGAGTACAGAGCCCAAAGCACAGCGGAGACAGGGCAAAAACTGTCACTGGCTGTACAAGGCAGCTGTGAGCTGATAGGAAGAAGAAAGAAAGATGTAAAACTAAACAAATCAATTGAGAACCTGTCTAGTAACACTTCTTGGCTCCCACCTCCTGCGTACAACCAACTGCAGTTGCACATTAGCACTTCCTCTGCCTGGAACTCTTGAGCTGCTCAAACCACAAACACACCATGAGCTTTTAATACACCAATTAAATACCAACAATATGAGGGCCCAGTGACCACAGAGCCAAGGCAAAGCATCTACATGTGATGAAAAGAGCCTAACTTGTCCCATTATTAATATCTGTACTTAATGTGGGGAAGGAGAGATGCCCACTGGAGATTGTCTCTAAAAATGGGCTGTAAATGTAGGATAACATCATCCTGTGCAGCGGGATGAGATTTATTCTGCCCCACCTTATTTTCTTCTGAAATACTCATTTGCTGCATCACCTGCTATCAGACAAAGCCAGAATGTTGGGCAAACTTAGCTGAGGTTGTACTTAGCTTTTTCATCTAATAAAAGCCTTCATACCTGCACCTTGACTGACTGTGTAAAAAAGATCTACAGCAGACATAAAATTTATTAAATTAAAAGTTTGCATTCTTATTTTCTCTGACAATGGCAAATCATACCTACATTCCAAACTAAACGAACAAGAACAAGTTTTGAAATTACAAAACCCAATGTACATTTTGAATGTAAAAATCAGGAAACTGTTCCTTAGAATATACCAGAAAAAAATTCTCAGTACAGGTATTTCTCATGTCTTGATACACCAGTATGCTCCCCCTTTAACACATGAATTTTCACTCCCAAAGTGAGTTGAATAACAAAATGAGAGGAAAAGAAGAAAAGTGCAACAGAAAGCCACTAAAAAGGGACACACAGTACTTAATCTTCCCAGATAAACTGGGATTTCCCAGATTGCAAATGGAACTGCCCAAAGAAAATACAATTTTTTGATAGTTATTTCTTCTTAACTCCATACTGGATATCTGGGTGCCTGATGTATTTGTGTGACGAAGTATGTAGTGAGCAGGTTTTATTCAGAGGCTAATTTGCTTTTTATGTTGAGAAATCTTGAAAAGCTGCCTCATATAATTTGTGAATGGCAGATGACCATTCAGCATTCTGTTGCTACGGTGATCCTAGCATCAAACAGTAAGGAGATAAACAGGATCTTACACATATTCATCCAGATCCCTACTTTGGGATATGGCACCCAGAGTAGTGTTCATTACCAACCCTGTTACCAATATTTGCCTGACATCTATGTTTCTGTGTACTCCCTACCCCACATTTGGTGAAGGTTTGTACATTCAAGGTGAGACAGGATATTCAGATTAACAGTTTGATAGTCTGAGCATCACAGACCTCTCAGGCATGGCAATAAATGGCTAGCTTTAAAGAAATCTTCTGATACAGCTTCTTCCTCTTTACATGTCCATGGCAAAAAAACAATAATACAGAACAGGGTGATTTACCATCTCCCATTACAGAGCTATCCCTCCTTCCACCCTTAAACGGATTCATGCCTTTCAAGTAGGTAACAGCATTAATAAACTGAAATTACATTTTGTTCTCAGTAAATTACAAAATAGAGAGTTTGGGTTTCTCTTTTACAAAATCAGTCAGTAACCTGAGGTCTTTACTATAAGGAATGGATAATTTTAAGTGGTTGCATTACGTGATGTAGGAATGAGTGCTCCCTACAGATTTAACTTAATTTTTGCCAATGAATCAAAACCCTTTCTTTGTTAAGTACTTGAGGATGCCCAGCAGAACCTGCTGTTCCTGGAATTAAAGAAATCAATGGATAATGTGGGTAAGAGGAAGGACAAAAAAAAACCCCATAAAATAATCATCTCATATTTTAGCCATTTCCCTCTGCACATCAGTTTTAAAGGAGTAGAAAAGAGCTGACGTGTCTGGTAGTTCTGGGATCAAGATGAATTTGTGACTTGAGAAGAGATTTTTCAAGAAAACCTATAGAGTATATTCAGGAAGATGCACATATTTCCATATAGAAATGAAGCTAAATATAAATATTTATAAAATGTAAAAGCAGTCGAAGCTATTTTTTGCTATTTCCTTAATACCACGGAAAAAATAAAGAGGTTCAGAGGATATGTGGCATATTTATTAAACTGGCAAGGAATATTTCTCCTATGCCAAAACTAGGAAACAAGATCCCATGTATGTCACTGCAATGGGTTTTTTCCCATTTATTTACTAGCTTAGTAAATAAGCAGCACTGATTCACTAGAATATCTTTAAAAAGAACCAGACAGGTAGGACGCATATTAAAATATAGAACTGAACAGGAGGCAAATCTATTCCATGCAACAGCAATGGAACATAATCCAGGAGGATCGCTTCTCACTGTAGTTACCAAACTGCAATTCCAGTTCCCTCCACCTTCCCCCCACTTTCAGCTCGTGCTACAGTAGGGACAGGGACAGCAGCTTCTCCAACACCACTGCGTGCCGGAAGAAAGGCTGTGAATAATGACACGGGAGGGGTTTTTGTGCGTTCCTGACTTGGTCCATCCCTGCAGGAGCACGGCATCCCGACCGGCATGGGCTACGCGGTGGCCCCGCACCACTCCGGGGTGTACCCGGTGCACGTGCAGCTCTACGAGGCCTGGAAGAAGGTGTGGCACATCCGGGTGACCAGCACGGAAGAGTACCCACACCTGAAGCCTGCACGGTACAGACGGGGCTTCATCCACAATGGCATCATGGTACACTGCATTTCCATGTTCATAGCAATAGTTCTGCAGGGACTGACCCCCCAGGGGGCTGGGTTAATGAATGCCTCAGGTTTCCCAGCATCCTTCAAATTCCCGGGGTCGAGCAGTCGCAAGGATGACAAAAGAGAGCACTTGTTAGGCAGTTTAAAAGAGGGCAAAGAACCAAGTCTCACAGACTCAGGCAACTGCAGAGGTATTCCTCAGAAACTCAATGTGCTGGTGGTCCCATCAACTACCAACCAAGTCATGGCTGCAACTCTGTGAAATCATTAAACTGCCTAAGACCTCCGTTCCCAGCCCTGCTTCATCTTTATGCATGAAAGGATTAGCAATCCACCACCTGGGAAGGTGAACAGGTGTAAGTAATCTCCTCCAGCACATCTGCAAGGCTAAAGTTTCAGCTCTGCTCCTGAAATTCCCAGAGCTGGGACTGGGGCACCTACCTGACTCTTACAGCCTGTGCACGTGTGTGAGGGAAGAGCAGGCTCCTCCCCTGCACCTGCAAGTGCATGGAGGACAAGAAAACTTACCAAGTCCTTTGACCTGGCCTACCAGTCAGCAGCAAACCTCTAGATTGGATGTGCTAAAGTGAACTGACAAACATTCCAAGGGATGGTTTAAAGTCCCAAAAGCTGATCTCAATATAGCCTGTGCATACCAAGTCAAAACTGTGGTCCCCTAAACAAGGCAAAGGGAGAGTCTCACAACCAAACTCCTGCAGAGTCCAGTTACTACTGGAACAGACTCAAAATCAGCAGTGCTTTTACACAAGTACCCAAATGCTCTACTAAATGTAGGTTTTGGTTGTTGTTTTAACTGAGTAAAAAAATAGAAAATATTGAATTGAATTAAGGGAAACAAATGTCCTTCCCCAGGTCGACTATGTTGCAGCAATACCTGTAAGCTTCTGTTCTTTTGTTCCAGGTGCTCCCTCGACAGACCTGTGGCCTTTTCACTCACACTATTTTTTACAAGGAATACCCTGGTGGTCCTCAGGAGCTGGACAAAAGTATCCGAGGGGGTGAACTCTTCCTCACCATTCTCCTGAATCCTGTAGGTACCTTCTTTTGCCATTTTTTGGAAGTGCTGACTAACAGGGAGGAGGAAGGGAAGGAGATCAGGTTGGGAAATAAAAACCAGGACAGCTTGCTCAGAGGTAACAAGCAGTTTAAGAAGAAAAGAGAAAAACGTCTTCTGCCAATTTCCAGCTACAACTGTACGTGCAACAATTTCCTGGAAAATGCATTAATTCCAGTTCCTTATTGTTTCCCAGCCTGAAGTCATGTCCCCTTGAGAGACTTGTCTGAGGCTGAAACTAGCCCATGAGGGTGGAAAAAGCTCATCTTATTCGTTTTTTTCCCTTTTTCCATGAGCTCAGGCATTCCTCATACAGCTCAATGGAAGCCCCAGGGCTCAGGCCTGATAACATTCCTCCTCCACCGGCTCCTAAAAATAGGTTTTGAGCTGCTAAAAAATGCCTGGTGCCATTTAAGACAGGAGCCTAGAAGTGCAAAGAGGAAGGGAAAGAGCCAAAACCCCCATACATCAATTATTTTTTCCTGACATTGTCCTCCCTCCTTCCCATTTCACCCAATCGAGCTGCACTAGGCGCAAGATAAATGTCCCTTGTCTTGCCAGGTGGCCTCATTTTCACTGGGTTTAAACTGCAGTACACATTGACTCCTCTGCAGAGCTAAAGAACCTTCAGGTGGAGCTGACTCTCAAATCCAGGTCACTTTTATTTAGACACCTAAATATAGAATTGTGGTATTATACTGTTAGAGGTCCATGAGTGAACATTCTGGCTGGGTAAGTAAGTTGGGGTCCAAGTCGGATTCAGTGGTCTTAAAGAAATGGGATATTTCTATCAGAAATTTTTCTATACCATACACATGACACTTGATCTGAGAATAAAACAGACCCCTCTTCTTTAGCCTGTCTCCCCATTACTTGCACTTCCCTCAAGCTGGCTTTTCTTCCCATACTTTCCTTAAGTGCAGCTTGGAATTCACACTGAGCTTTATCATACTTGGATGAATACCTGTGCATTTCTCACTTAGGTGAAGATTTCCTCAGATTTGGGCAGTGCAGTAGCCTGCAGCAGAGCATGTAGAGCTCCTTATCCCATGAGCAATGCTTACAACAGCCCAAATTCCCCAGACAATTTATGTCCCAATAACTTGAGAGCGCCATAGATATTGGTGGTGGTATTTGAAAAAGCTGCAACGATCAACTTGTGATTAAACAGTTTTTCAAGAGGTTTACAGAAGCTCTGTCCCTTCCTCAGGTCGTGGTTAGCAATTTCAGCAAACATATTACAAATAAGTATTAAGCTCAAATACCAAAAATGTTTGTGCTTCCATGAAGCAACACCACACAGACAGTTAAATTAGAAAGTGCCCGAGGGACACTGCATTGGAATAAAGTTTGCAGAGAGATTGTCAAGGGGATCTTCTGATGGAATTTTTTTAAATGGCTTCTACTGAATACTCTGTGGCTCAGAGAGATATTTTCACTTTCTAATTTATGAATCCTAAAGATGAGTCATGTCTGGCAGAGATGATTTAGTAGTAGGCAGAGGAGGGATAAATTCCACCAAGACAGACAGAAATCAAACCAACTTCCTTTGCGTTTTAATGAGGGTTACAAGAATCCCAGGCAGACCTTTCCAGAATCCAGCTAAGGCAGCAGGCTGCTCAAGTCTGCAGTTTGGGGTACTTACTTTTTGCATAAACACTTCAAAGCAAAGCTCATTAAAGTTAGTGGGGAAGGCTCAGCAAACAGACTGGGCTTGAAATAAACCCAAATAGTGAAACTCTTTCAAAGGTATCAGTCCAGCTCCCCTCTGAAGGCTTTCCTTCATTTGGAAGCTTAGAGCAATAACAAGGAGCTTCAGATGTAGGTACAAATAAGAAACACGAATACAGTTTGGGGCAGAAAATGAAATATTATCTTCTTGGACTTTTGCTTTACTATTTCATACAAGTAAGAAAAATTTCATTTAAAACTTTCTTATCTCCCTTGCCAGACCAAAGCTGGATGTTCAATCAGAGTTAAGTTATAATCATCTTTGATGTTGTTTACTATGTAGTTTGACAAACATCAAAACCTAGTTAGTCACTAAATCTTAATTAGGACAGACCTCCCAAAAGCTGTAGCATCAGCACTTACACAGAAGCAGTGAAAAGAGAGCAGCAAAAACCCACACTCACTAAAAAGAAGGGAAGAGGAAAAAATGATACCTAAAACTTCAACCAACCAAAATGTAAGAAAGCTTTACAAAACTGGTTTTGTGCCCAATCTAATTTTGATAGCAAAATAAAACTTGTCCCACGACTAAGATTCTTGTGACAGCATAAGTATCTCTATTAAGTGTAGTTAGATCTTAAGCCAAGAAAACATTATTACTCAAAAAAGTACATTGCTACTCATGACATATATTCAAAGCCAGGAAAGCAATACCAAAGAACTTCAGACAAGTACACCATGGCCTTAATAGGAATATAACACTACCCAGCTATGTAAATATGATAGAAAATTCTCTGTTTCTGAACAGCATTGGGAAAAAATATTTAGGTTTTCTGCAGGTGTGCAGCATTCCAAAGCTCCAGCAGCAGAAGCAAAGTCAGCCTGCAACTTGTAAAAAATTATTTTCTGTTTAAAACCGTTTTGAACAGCATCACGTCATTTTTTTCCTCTTCCTAAACCTCCTCAATTCTTTACAACATTTTGCAGTGCTTTGAGGTGCTTTCAAAGATAGTTTTTTAACGTTTGCTTCATTGAGTTATATAAGACCAAAAAAAAAGCTTATGGCATTTCAAGTAGTTCAACATTTCAGTTATTTTCAGCCTTTATAAAATTCTACCTCTCGTTATTTGCTTAGCTTAATTGTGCTTTAGAATAACTTCTCCTTCTCACAGAATACGTTCTTAAAATCTCCCTTCCTCATTGTTTACTTCACCAGTGCTGTGCCACATTCCTTTCCTTTTAAACCTCTTCCCATCAACTCTCCAGGCACCTCTGTTTTTGCCACACTCCATAGAGAAAGCCAAGCTACCCAGCAGTAAAAACAGCCTGCTTTAGGGTGCCTGCTTTGTTTTGGCAAGGGAGTTTGGTGTGGAAGCTGTGGTGAGCCAAGGTATTTTCCAAGGCTCCCAGCATCTGCTATCATGACCGAACACAGAGCAGGAGGGAGAGAGAGCAAATGGAATGTATAGAGCCAATCCCTCACTTGGCTTCCAAGTGTAACCCATGAAAATTCAGAATTAAAAGCATCCCATTTGTAATATACAGTCCCGGAAACTGAAACGCTTTCAGCAGGGAAAAAAAAAAAAACAACAAAAAAAAAACAAAAAAAAAAAAAAAAAAAAAAAAAAAAAAAAAAAAAAAAAAAAAAAAAAAAAAAAAAAAAAAAAAAAAACAACAAAAAAAAAAACCATGTTTCTTATAGGAAAAGTTAGAGAACTCCTCTGGAGTTGAAGTTTTCAGGGGGATTTTCCACATCCAAATGTCAGGCTCAAAACTAAGTGGGTTCTGTGACCGCTGCCCTTCATTCAGCCTCCCGGGAAAAGCCATGACATGTTTAATGCTTTTACAAACTGTTCTATTTATCACCTCTTCAGCATCCACAAGGTCTCCCACTATCAGTTTGATAGCTCCTCTCCTTTCCTCCCCTGCTCCACAGGCCATAAACAACAGCCATAAACATTTAACAGCCAAGATAAGCTAATAAATACAGCCCTAAATATTATTGCCTCTACAAACAACAGCGAGAGAGTCATTTCTCCTAAAAAGCCACCTCTGTAAACCGGAGAGCTTTTTATTAAGTCAGCAAGTGACAGCACAAAAGGCACCTCAGTCAAACACAACAGCAAAAATCAGTCCACAGGGCTTTGAGGAGAAGCAGCAACACCCACTGGCCTGGTTGAGCAGTCAGTGAATTCGATTTATTTGCCCATGTGATCGTTTTCCCATTAAGTGCTCACCTTGAAAAGCTTTCGGATAACCCAGAATCTTGCCACCCCTTTCCTGCAGCACCCTTTCTATTTGTCTTCCTTTCTTTCTTTGTTACACAGGAATTTGCCTGGGCTGACTCTTCCTTTCCCCTACCTCTCACAGGCAGTTTTTATTCCATCTCCCACTGATTCCTTTCCATAGTTCCACCACGAAAATGGGTACAAGTAATTTTTCTCCATAATTTTCTATGTATAACCCTCCCTACTCTAGATTTACACCTGCCTCACCACATAGGATTTAGAGTCAGGCATACCCTGCACAACATTTGGCCCACAAACTCACCAAAGTTCTCGCATATTTGCAACTGACAGATCAGGTTAAAAATGGAAAAGCAGCAGAAAAAGGGAGAAGTTAAACACTTCTTCAGGCTTCTCTTCCCACTTCAATCAAACACCCCTAAGAAGCTTTAACCAGAGGTGAAACGTGGCAGATGAATTTCAGGAAGATTAGCTTTTTTTGCGGGAGTTTGGTTGTCGAGAGCAAAATCAGACCTGTGATTGAAAGGTAACTTTGAACTCCCCTCGGCAGAAGCTACAGGCAGCCCATAATAATGTACATTATTATTCTAACTCCCTCGGAAGTGGCATGGGACGCTTTTAATTCTGAAGGCCACTTAAAGGCATTTCCATTTTTAAACTCTCACCGTGACTAAAGGGTTGTTGCTCATTTCCAGCCTGTTAGATCTGCATTCTCCACGTCCCGCATGTGCCACACTTGGAAGATTTTGTTCTTGTTCCCTGCTCTCTCTCATCACAGAGACAGAGGAGACTCACACGTTATTGCTTTGGAATATTAAAAGTAAATGCAGAGAGGGGTTAATTTATACCTTCCACAAGAGATTTGGGAATGTTATTATGGAACATCTTGAGCGTTGATAATATTTTTCTTTTTATTTGCTTTGTTTCTCTGAGCATAGCTATAGAAAGAATAAAAAATAACCTTGGGCATTGTAGGAAACGTGCTGCAATCCAAAAGTAATTCATAGTGCAGTTCTGCTGAGAGCCCTGTGAACTGAGCATCTCAGCACATTTTGGGGACAGGAAAAACCAGGCAGGCTACCTCCCCACTAAAAACTGTCAGTATTTGTGGAGCTGCAATTATCAGGGTACAGCCCACAGGGGCAGACGTGTCCCTCTCCAACCTGACAAGAGGGAAAGGTTCATTCTACCAAATTAAAAGGGAGTTTTGTTATCAAGTTGCATCAGAATTATGGTCATAAACACACCAAATCAACCCTGACCTTCCTCACGTTCTTCAATCTTTTTCCTCCTTGGTAAATCATTATTTTCCCCCCTCATCCCACATGGCTGCACAAAGCTACTACAGAGAAATATTATCCCATGGAAACTCAAGCCTTCAGTGGCATATTTAGAAACTAATTAGCTTGAAACCCAGAGCAGGAGGAAAACATTTCAAGGATAGCACATCTCCTTTCCTTCGTTCATGACATTTTCCTGCTTTATGAAAGCTGCTGCTCCACTCCACACGTTTTGATATTTTACCAGAGTTCCTTCCCAGCAAGTTGGCTGATGGCAAAATAGCAGTAAACGACTGTGTGTCAACAAGGGGGGTACTGGGGAAAGAGGGAAAGAATCTGTTACCTTCATGCACACACCATGCAATAATTTATTCACGTGTCAGGAGCAAGCCTTTCAGGTAAAAAACGAGCTGACTCAGAACTCTCAGATTATTGAAAATGAATCCTTAATAGACGTAAATGGACAAGAACAAGATTTTTTTCCCTGCGTTCGCCATCCGAAATTAATTGGCAAGTGGCTGATTTGAGAATATTATATCCTCTAGTGAACTGAAAATGCTGCTTTTTTTTCTCTCTCTGAAACCAAGAACAGAGAATTAAATTAACTCTGAGGTTTGTTTGCTCAGAGTAGGCCACCAAACTGGACTAATTAATCATCATTTATGAACACTCTATAACCCAGAGCAGTCAGAAAACTGCTAAGATAGCAACATGACAGTAGGACTGTTGTAAAAACAAATGATAAATTTTCTGCATCTCCAACCTATATCAACTTGCCAGGCATTTCTTTGCAGTTCAAAAGGAAATATCCTGGTGAAAACTCTTACTCAGTGTTGGTAGGAGTGCTCAGAATAAACAGAATGATTTACACTTGTCCTGTAACTTGGCATGCCGTGCAGGGTCATTTCCATAGGGAATGCCAGGATTGCATTTCCTTCCTCTACCTGGAGATTACAGTGTCATGTCAAGGATAAAAGACATAATTCATCCCACCATTCCAAGCACAGTTAGAAGCAGATCTTAATTTACCACATCTCTGAGGAGAAATGGCAGAGAAACTGTCATTTATGGGCACTTATCCAAACTCATCATCATTTGGGCTTCTTTTTGCCTGGATGTCCCTCATCCTCCATAGCTCTGCTTCATGTTCAGCTTGACCTAAGGCAACAGTACCCAAACCCATTGCAATCTGCTTCATTGCCTTAATTTGAACTTGGGTTTATTGTTAAGTCTGTACTGAATAGATTTATTATTTTAAGAGAGTTTATAGTCTAAGGAAGTCTTTTCAATGAGAAAACACAGATGGCAAGACAACAAATTCCTATATCGTGAATTTCACTAGAAAATGGAAATAACAGAAGGATTGAATTGCTGTAGACCTCTGCAAAGGCTTCCTGAGGCCCACAGATGTGAGTGGCAGCAGCGCATTTGGGCAGAATTCATTCAGCTTTGGCCACAATTAGCTGTGCTGCTGATCACTTACACAATTGTGACAAATGAACAGCCCTAAAACATCCATTCACATTTTCCACCCTCACACAATGATGTACCAATAGCACAAATTCATCAAAAGCAGCATGTGCTAAGTGTGAAAAAACCCTAAACTCCCCAGTTTTTCCTAATTGCAGGCTTTGGGGAGAAAAAAAATAAAAAAAGATAGACAACTAATATATATAACTAATGGATTAGAACCTCTTCATCTGAGACCTCACGCACCTGTGGTGGCAAAAATGTGTATAACCAGGGGAACAGTGGCTGTGTTGGAACATGCTCATGATTTAGCCTTTATTTTAGAAGCAAAACTTGGAGAGATAATAGAAAAAAAAATAAAGTATCAAACCAAGCAACTGTATTCCCAGAAGGAAAGGAACGAGGCACAGGTTTGTTCTGTCAATACTAAGGAATTCATTTAATCCTGCCAACTAAACAATGGAAAAGTAGAAAGCGTTCCTGGGTAAATGAGAAACAATTTTGCTCTTCCAGTTAGGGAATTTTAAAACAACATAGAGGCTCTACAGCATTTGTACAGCTGTCCCAAGGCCACTTCCCACCACTGATGGACAGCAGCTTCCACTCCCATCCTGGGAGCACTCAAGGGGGAGAGCAGACACAGTAATGAATATGGACATGGGAAATAAAATGCCATTCAATGGTTTTGTTTCCCCTTCAATCAAAGACAAGAATGTTTCTGTCCAGACCCTGACTTTGTTGCTTTCTTTAGAGATATTATATCTGGAAAATATTTGATTATCCTGTCAAGAACCTTAAAGTATAAACAGATGTGCGGAGCGGAAAGAGAGTAAAAGTAAAAAAGAAGAAAAAAAGCACGATTTTCAGGCATATAAATGATTTTGCTTCAGCAGCAGAAGGGTCATGAATATGAATAGTGCTGAATTCTAGAGAAGCCATTTGTCATTATTAAAATTAGTGCTTTGTCAACACAAACCTCTCCCTCCCGGCTTCCTCCCAGGCACACAAACAGCTGCACTAGGGGATTCATTACCAGGGACTGGAGCTCGGGCTCAGGCGGGACAAGCCTGTAATCCATAGGGACGGGCAGAGCTCCCGCGAACGCTCTGCCGCATCGCTGCAGGACAGCCCGGCGCTGTCATACACAGGGCCGAGCTACGCCCCTGGCATTCATTCCTCCCTTCTGGCAAAGCTTATTAAGAGGTGAAAGGGCAAGGGAAAAAAAGCCGCTAAAGAAATAAGCGGCAATTTCCTCTCGGAACAGAGGAATTCCCACATGACACCCATCAGCTCCTGGGCTTTGCAGCAATGGGCCAGGGCCAAACGAGCAGCAGGAGGAAAGGACCTAAAAGGGAACATTGATCCTATTTAATTATGGAATGGCTGAGAGGATGAGGTGGAACACATTTATACCTAAGTTTGCTAATGGATTTTTTCATTGCAAGTGCTTGATCGATGAATAGGGAGAGTTTCAGATATCAACAGAAAGAAATCAGCCAATATTTTATTCCCACCACGGGATTGCCATCCTTGAGATTGTGTTGCACTTCAGCTGTACCCTCCAGAGGCAGGTGGCTAATCTTTGTCCAAAACCAAGTGCTTTTAGCTAAAGCTGTGCTAAGTTTGGCAATTACAGAAGCAAAAAAGCTCTTTATTCTGCCTTTATAGGGCTGTGCATCCAGAGCAAGCACACAAACTCTGAGTACAGAACACAGTTGCAAAGTTTATATTCCAATAACTTTTTAAAAAAGCCCTTCATTTCTCTCTACTAGCTACTGTAGGTTTCATTTTCTATATAACACAAGCCTGCATATACAAACATTTCATAAAGAGAGAACACTGTATATCTAAATTCTAGATGTAAGTGAAGTGAAATAGCCTTAGAAACAAAAACCACATAGTGAAATGGTGTGATGGTCCTGCCATTAGTTTACAAACAATCTGAGATCATCCATGCTCTAAACATGAACAGTTAAAACCCATTATCTTTCTTCCCCAGTGATTTGGAGGTAGATGGCACAGAATTAAATCCTATTTTATTCCATCAATAATACATCATATCTGGGGCTTTTTCACTTTCAAAAAGACCAGTGGAGCAAAAGAAGTCAAAAGAGATGTCCAAGATCTTTTGACTCCATGAAGAGTGATTAATAGGATCTTTTAAATTGGTTTGCAGCCTAATGAAACTCCTGGATTAAGATAATACTCATCTCCTACAAGTACATCTTAACATTAAAAAAATCTAATCCATTTTTAAGTGTAAACAAGGCACAAAGAGCACACAGATTTACTTGCATACCTCATTTGCTGCAATAATATTAAATGTCATTGGCAGACCCTGTAGCACTCATCAAACAAACGCTCCAGAGACGAGGTGATATTCTCCATCAACATTTCCTACGAGTGTTTTCCTTTTCATCACTTTAAAACAGTTTGCAGGAAGAACTTTTCACATTTACAGGAGTTGAACTATCCAGGAACTGTTTGTGTTGGCTGGGGGTTTATTTCATGAGGAGAAAATGATTTATTACCTTCCTGATAAGTTTCTGGAGTAGTATTTAGAGACATGCACCAAGTTCAGGGTAATTTTAAGATTCACTCTGTTTATGTCAAATACTTGGGGTCGTAAAATGCAGAGGCACTGGAATCCACCAAATCAATCCACAGAAAAAAACAACTTGTACAGTTTCCAATCCCTGCTTAGCTGAGGCCCAGAGCAGAATAAAAGTGAGGAATAAATTACCTTTTGTGGTATAAAGTGCAGAATGCAAACCCACTGCAGAAGGGCCATGAGGGACAATTTCTCCTAAGCTGCATCTGTCTCCCCCTTGGAGAATTAAAAGCCTTGTTAATAATTTAATAAAATAATGGACACGTTTTCAAACACTGGGGGCTAATGGTTAAAGCAGCACCACCTTGGCACAGCAAGAGGGTGACAGGGGGAAGCGTGTGGCTTCTTATCCCCTGATGTGCTAGGGACAAGCCTGGAACAACAGAGCAGGACCCTCCTGGAGGGGAAGCCTTCTCTTCAGGTGCATCACTGCTGAAAACCTTCCTGAGACACACACAGAGGTGTTTTAGAGCACACCTCCAGCACAGCCAAGCCACACTCCAGGCTCCAAAGGAGTGCTGCCTAAACACTGCTCCCCGTGCCTGGCATCACACAAACCACATCCAGCTACCCTCCAGCACATTAATTCAATTAATTTTGAATTAAAATCTTCAAAATTCACTGATCTGAATGTGATTCCTGTAGCAGCTTTCAAAGGAGGAAGGTGCACATGCTCTCCTGCAACCTCTTCCCTATTGCCTGCATCTGACTTTATAAACTCCTCCCATTTCTAATCATCCCAAGTGAGGCTTACCTGGACACATTATCCCTCAAACAAACCATTTACCTGGAACTCAGGTGTCCTCACTGTTGGTAGCTAATTTCTTCAGATTGGGGTGTTTCAGTCCCCCAAATCTGCCTGCAGCTGTCATCAAATTTCACTGTCAGTCCTTCCTGTCTCAGGCCAATTCACTGGCTAAAACAGCCAAGCAACAGCATTCAGTTTGGTGCCACCTTCATAAAAGTAAATAATGACAATCTACAGGTAAACCAGCCACAAAACCGAGTTTAATCACCTCGTGGAAAAAAAATGCTGGTAAATACATTTGTCCCATTATTCTTATAAAGCTCTTTATCCCTCTGAAATAAATCCTGAGGTATACAAGGCAGTGGCCACGGAAAGGCTGATAAAAAGGCAGGAGTTATACCAGCTTTAAGGAGAAAAAGAAGACAGGGATACTTAGCTGAGATACCATCATTGACAAAGGCTGGGAGTGTTGCTGTGTCAGAATTTATTCCCCTACTTACAGCCATGCTATTCTAGGCAAAGCAGCCAGCACTGGGGGGAGACAGCACATTGGATTTTTGGTGTGCCCTGCCTGAAAGGCTCCTCTTGCCCCCAGATCAGCATCTTCATGACCCACTTGTCTAACTACGGGAACGACCGCCTGGGCCTGTACACCTTTGCCAACCTTGCCAGCTTTGTCAGGAGCTCCACAAACCTGAAGCTGCAGACGCTGCCCCCCGTGCAGCTGGCTCAGAAGTACTTTGAGCTCTTCCCCGAGCAGACAGACCCTCTCTGGCAGGTAAAGTCACCTCCTGTTTCTCCTCCAGCTGCAATCCACTCATTGGAAAAAGCATCTTTTACCCCAGAAAGCCTTTTTTAAGCATGGGAATGTGTTCTCAACAGTGCAGTTTAATAGTTACATGTACCTGCCTCTTCTCTTAACTGGAATACCATGAGCCACGCTGTGCTTTTGGCTAGGCAGACATAAATCCAGGGTGGCACCAAGGAAACCTGTGCAGTTATTTAGGCCTTACACTGGCAAAAAGATGCAGAAAATTTCCCCTATTAATTTTGGCCCAGCTACAAAGGAAGTATAAATCTATAATATTTCCACCGGGCTGCTGCAATTCCCTTCAGTTGATGATTTTCTCCATCATATTTTGTTAATTTTATTCACCAGCAAAGTGTATCCTCTCTTACCCGTCAACTCTATGCAAAAGCAGCATCTGTATGATAACTGCTTTGAAGAGCAGCCAGTCCCAACCTCTTCTGCGGGGCCTTTTGTTCACAGGTTCTTATTTTGCATTCATAGGTAGTAGAAAGATAAGGAGATGAATAATATCCCACATTTCTATTTTGTCCTTCCCTTTTGCATTCTCACGTAAATTAAAATTGGCACTAAGCCCCGTGCATCCGAAACCATTCTGACAGCTCAAAAAGTAATGCCTTGAAGCTATTCAGAGGTTTCCATTTTAACCTCAAATGGAAACGTGATTAAATCAATGTTTCAATCTTTTTTTCTCCTTCTTTTTCTTTTCTGCTAACGACCGAACCTAGTCCTCAGTGATTCAAAACCATTGTGCACACACTGTGGGATTTTACTAGTCAGTGCAGGGCTCTGGCACTAGTGCATAACATTGAGACCCTGCAAAGATTTTGGATCCCCGCAGTGTGATGTCCACAACAACTTTTTGTCCTTCAGAACCCGTGTGATGATAAACGACACAGGGATATTTGGTCCAGAGACAAAACTTGTGACCATCTGCCCAAATTCCTGGTGATAGGACCCCAGAAAACTGGTAAGAAGCACAAAAGAAGCTTTTAAAAAGTTTCTGCAAAGTCAAAGGTGCTTTTTAAAAAAATATTTCCTAATGGCATCTCTTTTTGTTGTCATAGGAACAACAGCCCTTTATTTATTCCTTCTGATGCATCCTTCCATTATCAGCAATCTCCCCAGCCCAAAAACTTTTGAGGAAGTTCAATTCTTCAATGGCAACAACTATCACAAGGGAATTGACTGGTAAGAAGAATGACAAAAACGGGGTGTTCATTCTTAATACATGGAAAATCACAGTGGAACAGTTCCAGCAGCGGGTGTGACATTGCCTTAATTGCTGGATGGATTTGTTATGCTTGAAATTATCAGACACAAAATCTAATTGGGAATGATGGAACACTTAATCAAGCCCCTAATTTTGTTTAGCTATTACAGTAAGAATTTTCTGAGTTTTCACACAAACGAATGCAAGAGGCAGCTCTGCCATGAGTTCTGTCTTCATGCTGAATAACATCTCTGTCTTGTCATAGCTGTAGTTGATGCACTGACTTACACTCTGTTCCTTCCTTCCAAAGTGGCTTTTCATGAAGTAAGGTTCCATCTCTCTCTTCATGAGAATCCATCCAATCAATTTTAAATGGAAAAGACCACTCAAAGCCAAAATTCAAATCTTCCATTCTGAAAGCATCCAAAAGCAAAGATATGTCAGTTCCAAAATGAAGTACTTCAACAATGTTAAAATTAAACAGTTTGACATTTAAATGTTGACATTAAATGTTGACATTTTGAAGCTTTTCCCATTTTTTTTCTGCAGCTAAAACTGAACTCACTCCAAACTGGTGAAAGATATCCCTTTGACACTAAAGTTATTAGCAAAAAACCCATCCATCACAGGAAAAACCTAATTACCAGACTTCATGAGGGCTTTAGCTATTACCAGCACCACCTAAGAGCCAAGATGCATTCCCATTATTCCAGTCTGGGCTGAGCTGAGAAATTCAATTTTGCTTCTTGAGAGTTATGTCTGAAAATTCACCTTCTCACCCACCATGAAATGGGAAGCACAGGGCCATGACCTCTTTTGTGCTGCTGCCAATTCTAACAAGTCTCTTCCCCTCCAAGGTACATGGATTTCTTCCCCACTCCTTCCAACATCACCACCGACCTCCTCTTTGAGAAAAGTGCCAACTATTTCCATTCTGAGGAAGCTCCCAAGAGAGCTGCTTCCCTCATCCCCAAGGCCAAGATCATCACCATCCTCATCGACCCGTCCGACCGCGCCTACTCCTGGTACCAGGTACGGCATTCTTTGCCTCGAGGAAGGCACAGTGGAGCCAGGGGCAGGGGTTAATGGCTGCCATCAGTGGGAGTCTGTGTCCTTGAGCAAGTAATGGGAGCTGGTGCACAGCACTGGCACCGTGTGGAAGCAGCAGGATGCTGGATGCCAGCTTTTGCAGTTGGCACCTGCGACACCGGTGTCAGAAATGATGAACTTCCCAGCACGGGCTGCCACCAGCGGGAGGCAAACAGCTTAATCTCAATTACAGCTGACAGTGCAGAGGGGGAGAGCAGTGCTCCTCACCCAGGGAGACACACCAGGAAAAGCAGCGTGGCCCAGCCAGGGAATCGGAGCTCTTGATGCTGAGGATCTGGCCCCACATCCCTTCCTTCCCCCAGCGTGTAAGCTCAGCAATGTGCAGCGGTGCACAAACGGAGCCGGTGTGTCCTGAAGTTTCCAAGGAGTTACAAAGAGCTGTGTCTGGAGACACTGGCTTTTTTCTCTTCTTGGAAACAAAAGCAAGCCTGTTGTTTTCCCCAGGCAACTCCAGGATGCTCTTCCTTGTTTTTTACTGAGCCTACACCCTTCCGTAACAAAATCTGCACCGTTTAAAAATTCTATTTTTAGAGAAATGTATAAGCATGCTCGTGAAAAATGGCGTAGGCATACTCATAAAGGAAACATTAAATGCAATGTTAGGACAGACTCAGATTAAAAATGTTGAATAAGCATGAAATACCTCATTTCAGATACTGCCAGGAGGTTCTGCAAGGAATAAAGCACAGCCAGGGGCTGCGGCTTGCACCCGTGCAATTGTCTCCTTGGCACCTTTACAGGGCCAAGACAAAGGACAAACCAGTGACTCCCCAGTCCCCAGGGGAAGGGTCTCCCCACCCGGCTTCCTTGGCAGCGGGGGCAGCGAGGGGGAGCGGGGGGCTGCCAGCACAGCCCTCCTGGCAGCTCCCGCAAGATTCCTGAGTCTCCCGCATCCTCGTGAAAGCTGTTTCACCATCTCCCACCAGCACCAGCGCTCGCACGAGGACCCCGCCGCCCTGAAATTCAACTTCTACGAGGTGATCACGGGCAGCCCCCGGGCGCCGCCGGAGATGCGGGCGCTGCAGAGGCGCTGCCTGGCGCCAGGCTGGTACGCGCTGCACATCCAGAGGTGGCTCGCGCACTTCCCCGCCTCCCAGGTAAGCGCCAGGCCCGCTCCCGGAGCCCCGGCCCGGCCCAAAGGAGTCCCCCGGCGCTCCTGCGGCCAGGCAAAGCGGCAGCTGCCGCGGAGACCTGGTGGGAAGGTGAGGCAAATTCATTTAGAAAATGACAGGGCTTTTTCTAAAGAGAAATTTCAACCTGCTCCCCGCCCAGTGTCTGTCACAGAAAGTTTCACATTTATTTGATCCTGATGTGGAATTGGTCTTCCGCAGGGCTGGAGCATTGATTCATTCTTTTGCCCCCTCTTCCTTCAGATATTTGATCGACTTGTCTTTTATAACCTTTGCCATGAAAAATTCACCTAAACGCATAAATCTAAAGACTATTACCATTGTTGAAGTAATAATAATAAAATAACCTAAAGCAAATATTTTGGTACTACAAAGTACATGCATGAGCACTCTTTGTCCAAGGACATGGTCATAGGTCAGTTCATACCTGCACCTCCTGCAAGATGAAGCTGTAAAAGGGTGTTTCATGAGCCAGCAAATGAACAAGGATCCCCAGAGACTGCTCTGGATGGGACAGAATTTTGCTGAAAGGAGGCAGAGCTGAGTGTTGCCTACTTTGTCAGGGATCTGGGTTAAAAAAAAAAAACAACAAAAAGAACTAGAAGCTCTGCCTTCTTGCAGGCCTCATTTTTCATTTTATACAGCCTCAGCTGTGCTACAGAGAGGAGAAGCAGGTCAATCCCATTTCCAGGAGAAAGGAGAAAATCTCACTTAGTCATTTACTCCTTTCTTTCATATCTGGCCTTTCTACTCTCTCATCAATGGGGAGGGAGTCCTGCCCAGAGCTGCAGGGCTGGCAGCAGGGGCAGTATTGCCCTGGGAGCAAACAGGCCATGTCCCCTCCTCACCTGCCTCATCCCAACTTACTCCTCCAAAGGAGATGAAGATGTCCTGGCAAACTCTGAGCATCCCATGCCCTGTTCCCCTGGCTCTTCTGCCCTCACCTGGAGCTGCTGCCTTCTCTCCTCAAGATTTCCCACAGACACATCATAAACCTCAACAATATTTTACATTCTTTCTTTTCTCTTCTTCTCAGAATTGCCTGAGACTCAGATTTGGCTTGGGAGGTTTAACTCCTGCATTTGAACAAGGCACACACACACAAGGTGCCCACTGATGTAAATTCAACTCAATAAAGTAAAAAGTAAACCTAAAAAGGAGCTCCTCCATATGAATTTTTTAGCACTGTACAAAGTCACGGGCTAATTTAAATCCAGGTTGTCACAGCAGTGAAACAATGCCATTATTTTGTTAACCTTAGTCCTGTTTCCAAATAAGTGCCATATTTACCCTTGCAGTTGCTCATTATTGATGGACAGCAGCTGAGAAGTGACCCTGCTACTGTGATGGATGAAGTGCAGAAGTTTCTGGGAGTCTCTCCTCATTACAATTACTCTGAAGCCCTAACGTGAGTGTATTCCTTTTTTTACCTGCCCTATGGGATCCCAGGGTACACCCCCTCCCACCAGGATCCCTCGACTATTAATTACAAACAGACAACACATCAGGACAACGATAACTTTGAAAAGCTTGGGGTTCTCTTCTGTCAGTCTCCAGGAGCTGAAGCCTGGAGTGTCAGGTGTGGAAAGTTTGGCTTAAGTGTTTTTATCATTCCAATAGGAACCTGATGGCAGAGGTTGAGTTAGAAACGCTCGTTCCCTAATCTCATTTTCCCGTCTGCATTTCCATGTACAACTGAGACTCCTGCAGGGGCAGGAGTGGCATGAATTCCCTTCTCCCCTCTTAGTCCAGCAGAAAATTGTAAGAAGCTTTTGCCCTGAGCCTCTCTGTGTGAGGAGCATCACCTCCTTACAGCCCCAGCCCTGGGATATCCGTGGGCTGGGAAGGCTGGCACTGCAGTGAAGGCTTTTCCAAGTCCCTGAGCAAACAGAGAGAGCAAGCCAGCACACAGAGTGGGAAGCAGAAGAGCCTGTGCTTCCCTGCAGGGGAACCTTCCCTCACCTTCCCTGCAGGCTGGTCCTGAGGGAAACACAGCACAGACTTTGCAGCTGCCCCACACTGCTCCTCTCTGCTTACAATTACCATTGAATATTTCCTCTCCTCAGAGAGTTCAGCTTATTTATATCACAGGTTCAAAGTAAGACTTCAGTGCTTAAGGAAGTTGCTCTGCCAAAACCTTTTTCTAGAGGAAGAATTTTGGATTTCAGAAAGCAATTTTTTAAATCACTGGTTTTCAAAGAGGATGGAGGGGAGGAGGAGTCTGATCCCAGAGCTGAGCTATTGATGTTTGAACGACTCACAACTGCACATCTGCAGTGCCTTCTGCTGGGTTTTTAAAATCCACACCCACAGACATACATCTTCCTTTCTGGAACTAAATTAAAGTCAGTGGAGTCGCACAGCATGAAGAAATTTGGCCTCTCATACTGGTTTGGACAGGAAAAATGGATTGTAAACAGATCCATAAAATTATGCACTCCCTGTTTAGAAGCATCAAGAATGCCAATGTACTGTGGATGCACACACTTCTGCACGGATTTGGGATGGAAGGGGGAAATGCATTAAAGTACGTAGCTGCTTTCTGGTAGGGCTTATCAAAGGGGAAAAGATTTCATGGGATTGTTCCTAGTCATTGCTGCCTAAAAACTGCACACCACACCTTTTTAAAGGTGGCAGGGAGCAGCCTAAGGACCCAGTCCTGTGAACAGCACTGAGCAACAAGTCCATCATCCTGAGTGATCATGTGAAAGTCTTGCAGGAGAGTAAAATCAACCCAGGCAAAAAGGAGGCACTCTCCAGAGCCATGGGAGGGGAGCAGGGGGGACACAGAGGCAGGGCTCGAGGAAAACACAAGACAAGACGAGTGTGTTTAGGAAAATGTTCTCCCTTGGAGGGCTGCTGCATTCTGTCTGAGAATGAGAGAAAGATCCTTATGGTGGCGTTGTTTGGCTCTGCCCTCGCAGGCATTCCCTGCCTCTTGTATCAGGTACTGCCTTCCCCAAACCCTGCCTCTCCCCCAGGCTTACTCTGCAGGCAAGGGAAGATAACCAGGCCTCCAAAGATTTCTACTGGCAGCTCTAAAACTATCCCCTGTAGCTTTAGCCTTAGGGCTATCACTATTTTTAAATAAATGCTTCCACTGTGCCCAATTAGGTTTACAGAAGGAAGCCCCGAGAGTTCTGTGATTTCTGAACACAGAGGGTTGAATGCAGCCCAAAGCGTGTCACCCTCTTTCCCTCTTCCCAAATTTGCACATCCTTTTTGTAATGTTCAATAAGCTCCTTCTGAGGCAGAAATATTGTTTGGGGCATAGTTTTGCAGTTTCCCTTTTACCTAGCACACGATATTGCTGCTCCTCTTGGGAAATTAATGCAAGGCTGCTAAAGCACTTCACCATGCAAGGAGCAGATGGGAAAGGCCAAAGCAGAAATGAATCTATCATCAATATAACCATTTAATCAATGATTTATTTGTTTTTAATTGATACAGCTACAGAGACAATTTAGGAAACAAAGGTCAGGCCTGCATTAATAGGCTGAGCAAGAAAAAACCCATGAAGAAGGTTCACCCTCCTCCTGAAATTCACTCACTTCTGTATAGCAGCAAATTGCAGGTGCATCCGTGTCATAGGGACAGAGCAGGGGCAGAAATGTGGTGTGTAACTAATTAACTCCATGTCCCGGCCAATTATCCCTCATCTTTCTCAAACATCTGCTGAGTAGCAGGAATGAGCAGCGTTTGGATGTTTTATGCCTGCTCAAGTCCCACAGCAATAAATTCCAAAGGTACCACCACGTGCTGTTCCTTCCTCAGCGAGCGTGTGTTTCCATGCCTTAATCTAAACCTCTTCTATCTGTGCATTTCAGACATCACAATCAAATTGCATGTGCCAGATAAGGCTGCTAAGACAGTGTTTATGCTACAATGCCATCTTAGGAACGAAAATGGTATTTAGATGCAGCGATAGGGAGCAGCCAGCTTCTCAGGCAGGCTAAATCATCAGCACCCAGCAAGCGCTTCCTCGGGAGACCTGCACATCAGCACTTCACCCTGGGTGCTGGACAAGTAGAACAGAAATTAGCCAGTGCAGGTAGAGCACAGTGGGAAAAACTTCCTGCCTTTAGGCACTTCCAAGGCAGATCTGTGGGAAAAAAATTAGTCCCCCGAGTTTACACAGGAGAGGAAAGTTGTTTTCCACTCTGTCCTCAAAATTCCAGCTATCTAGAGATGGGTGCAGCAATAATTGTGGGCTAACACTGATGTCTCAGTAGCCAGGAGCTGCTTCTGTAGCAAGGGCTTTTAAACTCTATGATCCCCTACAGGTTCGACCCTCAGAAAGGCTTCTGGTGCCAGTTATTGGAAGGAGGGAAAACAAAGTGCCTGGGAAAAAGCAAAGGTCGGAAATACCCACCAATGGACCAAGAGGTAAGGGTTTGCAGGAATTTATGGGAGCAGTTTTAATATTGACCATAAATAACCACTGACTTTGTTGTTGTTGTTGCTGTATTTTCACTGGGCTGATGTTTTTAAAAACGAGAAACTCGAGCTTTGAAAGGCATGGAGTGTCCCTGCGAGAGCCCCCTGTGGCAGCCGGGCACAGATGCCTGTGGGGTTGGGGTTTCCTTTCACTCCAGCTTGGTTTGTTTCCCCCGCCTCGCAGTCCCGAGCGTTTCTGTCGAGCTACTACCGGGAGCACAACGTGGAGCTGTCCAAGCTGCTGCACAGGCTGGGGCAGCCGCTGCCCTCCTGGCTGCGGCAGGAGCTGCAGAAGGTCAGGTAGCACCGGCGGGGACCCGGCCAGGCCCATTCCTGCCCCCCAGACCCCCCCGCTCCTCCGGCTCACTCGGCATCGTCAGGACAGGACCTCACGGACACCGCTCTTCCCCGCCAAACCAAACCAAGGAACCATAAGAGAACGAATCGAACAGCCCCGATCCCGATCCCGATCCCGATCCCGATCCCGATCCCGACCCCGACAGCCGCTCGTAGGCGCGCGCTGCCCGGGGAGCGGCCGCAGCTCCCAGGACAGCCCCGCGGGGATCCCGCTCCTCCCTGCTCCGGGAAGGACCGGGAGCTGTGTGCAGCACGGGTGGACCTCGGCTTGACACACTGCAGTCCGCCAGGACACGGGCAGAGGATGGGAACGGCTCTCGCTGGACTGGGAGGTTGGTCGTCCGCTGGGCTTTGTCCGCATTCGTTTTCAAATCCTTTTAAATTCCAAGCAGGCCGTGCGAGCAGCGCGCTGCCAATAGCCTAATACTGACAGCTTTGTTTCTGTCTGCGAAGCAGTGCTGTGTTCTTCAGCCTTCAGACACTGGGTGAGTCATTTAGGGTCTCAGTCTGCAAGCTGGTGCAGAAAAATAACTTTAATTACCTTTTTTTTTTTTTTTATCTTTTGGACACAAAACAGTCTGCTGAAGCATAACTTTCGTGGAGTTGAAAGGACAAACATGGCCATTGTATATCCCAGATACATGTATGACATGTACATATATATACATGTACATAGATATATATACATGTACATGTATGACATGTTTCTATGTACCTGTATACATGTACATAGATATATCTTCATTCCTGAATAGGGACCTAGTGTATCTCTAGATCAGACACACGCTTAGTTTGAAATACCTGCTTTTTGTGCCCACAGGGAAATGAGAGGGTGGTTTACCAAAAATATGACATGAACTGTGCTTGGTTCTGAGAGCTGTGGGGGCAAGGTCAGCACAGCTGGGCAGAAACTCCTTACTTGTCCTATATGGAAGTCATTCCTCAAATCTGGAAGTGGTAAATACATGTATTTGTATGTTACATACAAACTCACACTCCCTTGTCTCAGAGCACTGGTAACACCCCAGATGACTGGAGTAACAATAGCTTTGGATAAGTAAGGTTTGGTCAGAGAAGAATATCAAAATGGACCATCTGATAGACTTATAGCTGTTAAAATGCACTGGAATTGGCTCAGCTTTAATGAAAAGAGGACTGCCTAACTCTTGATTAAAAGCTAAATAAACATGACATTGGTTTCAGGAGCTTTTCAAGGAAATGAGACAAACACTATTGAACCCAGAAAATTATTTCTTGTTCTTAGCTTTTTATTTAGCAAGAAGTCTGCCTCTCCAACTCTCAGCTCTGTAATGGCACCAAGTCCTGAAAATACACAGGATATTTTTGTACCTCACTGTTACTTTTTAAGTTTGAATGGGCCTCACATTTCCAAGAGATCCCGTGTTCCATTGAAAACTGACATTTGAATTGACTTCTTCATGTGGCATAAAGATGAAATAACAGTATTTCCAAGTTTCATTCCCTCCACTTGTAACAGGACCCATGAGCATGGAACTTCTCTGGATCACTGTGTGACAGAGGAGCCTTTGTGAACTGGCTGGAAATGATCTCCTTGGCTTTTATGCCTTTTTATGTCGCTGACCACATAATTGTTGGGATTCTTACAGACCAGCAAAACAAAGGCAGCAAAACCCAAACAATTATCCATGGCAAGAGGGCTGTGGCTGGGAAAGCTCCTGCTGGTCCTTCTTTCCCTTTTGTAAGCCACAGGATTGCCATCCTTCACGTGCTGCAGGCTGTAATTCAGTAAGGGTTTGACACGCTGCTGCAGGGGGGCTGCAGTTTGCTTCCACTGCCCTGGAAATGCGTGTTCCAGGAGCCTCAGCACACTGAGGATGGGACCCTGTGGGCCAGGCACGGGAGTCAGGGTCCCTGGCAGCAGATTTGATGATTAAAGCTGGGCTTTGGCCCTCGGAAAGCTGAGCTCACATAATTGAGGTTGTCTTTGAGCGAGAAGCAATCAGAATGGAATCCAAACCCCTCTAAATTATGCATTGACCTCTCAAGGTCTAAAATAAAGTTGCAGGATTAACTGCTCTGAGATGTTGTCTAATAAACCAAATTTCCTCCCTGATAGGGGAGCAGGCTGCCGAGTGTCCCCAAAACAAATTAAAATGGCGGAATTAGAAATTCTTGGGGGAGGAAGTGGTTGCATAATGAAAGCGCTGATGGGTCCAGACTCTCTGATGTGATAATAAGGCAGTGGGGATGTGCCCTGAATACAAAAGCAGGAGCTGAGTGTTTTCTCCTCTTCCTTCCCGCCCCCTCTCCTTTCCCTCCCCATTTTGAGCCAGGGAGATGGGGGATCTTTCATCCCCTGAACGATCAAATGGGACGTGGGGTGCTCATTTCCCATCTGCTGGGCCACCCAAAAGGGAGACATCAAGCACTCATTTACCACTCATTAGTTCCCATCAGTAAGGAATTATGTTTATAAGGGGCTTAAAATTGATGTTTCTAACAGGAAATGAGTTTGTGACATCTGTGTCAAACAGTTACAGCACAGGGACATAAATCAGCATTGACTACGTGGCTAATTTTATTGTACTTAAATAAGGCTAAGTTTGGAGTTTGTTTTACAAAACCCTGTGTTCATGGAACAGGAATTTCCCTATCAGGCAACATTTCTTACACTGTCTTTATTTCCCTTTTTGTGCTTCCAGTTCATCCTTTTAATGTGACTGCAAAGGTGTGGACCTGCCCACGGACTCGATTCCTCCATCACTCTCCTATCCAGAAAAGCTGCCAAAAAGAAATAAGGATTTGCAAGTGACATAGATTCTGAAGTGTTCAGTTCTTCAGCTACTGGATAACTTTTATAAGACTTACTATGATTTCTGTAGTATTTCAAAACAAAGGACATCCTGTTCATAGAGCTGAGGAAAAACTTCACTGTCTTGCCCAAGCTCTTTTTATTTTTAATTTTTCTTTCCCCTCCTATGTGACAACAGCAAATCCAGTTGAACAAATACTTGGTGTTGAAACAGAAGGCATCAAAATAAATTTTGATCACTCAAAGTATTTTTGTTGGGGGGGTGGGTGGTGAGGGAGGTCAAGGGCTGTATTTGCTGGAATTGTTTTAAATAATTGATGTGCACACACCTGAATATCGGTTCCTCTCACTGCCGCAGAATAAACACTTCTGATGGTGTATTACAGAGAGAGCTTTGCTTCTTTCCTCAAACCCTCTTCCCCATTTCCTGAGCCAAAATCTGCTCTTCAATGACCTCTGCCACATATTTCAAACTGTGCACCTTCCCAGCTCCTCCTGCCTCAGCATCTCCCCGAAGCTTCCACCTGCCCTCAGCACAGCAGCCCCAAAATTGTGGGATTTCCTGGCAGTGCCACTGACCTCCTCCCCCTCCTCCTCCTCCTTCTCTTTCTCCCAGGCAGGGCACAGGGATCCAGGCAAGTCTGACCCTTCAGTATTTGTTTCACACATTTCTGGGCCTGCCCTCACAAAGTTTGGTTTTTTCTGCACCCCACAGGAGAGGGACAAGCAAGCTCTTGCCCTAATTAAAAGTAATTTCCTTCTGCTCTGTTTGAGGAATCCTAAAAGGCCCTGATTCCAGCTATTGCAAATTCCTCAAACTGTGCACTCAGAAGTACAAGACAGATTTTTTTCCCTCCCTAAAATCTCATAATGCTTCTATTTTTTATTATAAAACATTCATTTGTTTTACTGATCTGTGTCAGAATGAGGTTAAATCATATTAGAGTAAAGGATTCTTTCTACAAACCTTCCAGAATAGCAAATTCCACCTCCCGAGAGCTTCTATCATTGAGCAAATTAGAAATGACACTACAGATTACTTACAAGTTTTGGCTTTTTCTTCCAGGTCTGCCTGATGCTTGTAGACAAAATTTTCAAAGGCAGCTAAAATTTTCAAAATGTTTTAGGAGTCTAAGTCTGTTTAAAAAACAAACAAACAACAAAACAAACTTGTAGGCCCCTATACTTGTAGCCCCTAAAAATCAACTGGCTTTCCACCAGGCTTTACAGACCCAGGCAACTTCCCTGCCTCAGTCTTATTTCATAAACAATAGCAGAATTCTTCCAAAAATTTACTACTTCCACAAAATGCATTAATCAGACTATTCCCTCCCAGAACCTGGAAATCTGAAAGAGAGGAGAGGAAGAGGAGAGGAAGAGGAGAGGAAGAGGAGAGGAAGAGAAGAGGAAGAGGAGAGGCTCTTTGTCAGGCCTGTAACTCTCCAAATCCCAGTCAGAAACTGATTTACAGAATGGCAGAAATGAATCCTGTATATGATTTATACTCCTATTTCCGCTCATGAGGAATTAAAGTCTTCCCAGGAAACCAGATTGATATTTGCATTTCAGTCAGCTGCAGCTGCTGGGTGGGGAGAAAAGCATTCAAAACATCTCAATAAACTCCTATCTGCCACTTTGGGTTTGCAAAGCTGTTTGTCCTGCTGCAGCTTCCTCTACCCAGAGCCAGGCCAGTTTTATAGAGCTCCTATTTCTTGAGGAATCAGAAGGTGACACATTAATACACAAATCTGCCTCCATCGCAGAAGGTCAGCGGGGTTTGTGGGCTGGGAGTTAGAGTCATCCTGGGGTTTGCTCAGAGGTCATTTTCAGCCAGGGGAAGGTCAGCAGCTGGTGGAGTGGGATTTCTCAATCTAAGCTGCAATTCCATAAAATGCTGTGGGGGTTGAAAAGTGTGGTTTATAATTTGGGAGATAATTGCATGCCATTCAATTGACTTTGAACTTGCTACTTCTCAGAGGCTGGTGGATGTTTTGCTGTCTTGCAGAACTTATCTGTAACACACATCCCCTGTTGGGTAATTTAGCTTCCCTTCAGAGGAGGAGCTGAGATACAAGGAAGAGCTGGATGTTCGAGGAGATGAGTTTTTACAGAACTTGCTCTGAGGCAGATATTTATTTACAGTTTTTCTTTAATTCACTGTGTGTGTATTTCACTGTGTTTGCCTTGGCTGGGGAATCATCTCCACATTAAATCTGCACACCCTCCAACGGCACACAATTCCCATCAGCATCGGTGACAATTAAATATTCTGGTGAAGGAGAGAATAAACCCACCAACAGAAAATGTTATTTAATGACATTGTAGCTGCAGCACATCTTCCTGCAGAGCTTTGTGTAATCACACCAAGTAAGCAAAGAGAAATTGTTCTGCAACGTGAAGTGCTTAAAATTTCATAAGCAATCTGATTTAAAAAAAAAAAGAAGAAAAAAGAAAAAAAAAAAAGAAAAGCAGAAAATCACCTTTTGGATACCTTTTTATTTCAGGAGAAAGTTCTCTGTCTTAGATTTTTATTTTCTCTCTTCCTACAAGGAAATACTGTAGCCTGCTTCCCCTTTGTGCTTTCCTAGTCACCCACACTCCTTGGGGCTGCTTATCGTCAACATCTGTCCATTCACCTGCAAATTTCAATCCCTCTAGAATTCTTCCTTGAGTAACTTCTGCTCTCTGCTTCCAGAGAGGAAAACTGCAGATCTCCCAAGGAAGCAGCACCTTTCATTTCCTAGATCATACGTACACCATACGTGCTTCAATTAATTTAAGTTAGCCCAATTAATTAAGATGTTCTCTAGGAGCATGCTGAGAATCTCTTAGATGTGGTTTTCCTGCATTATTCCCACAGTTTCCCCACTGTTCCAATGCCCAGAAGCCATGCAGGGAAGCTCCTTGGTCATAAAGCACAGCAGAGCTGGATGGCACCACATGTAAATCTGCCATCATTAGGCTGGGAGCTGCAGTTAAATTATAAATTGTCATCCTAAGTAGGAAGAACATTTTTATGGATCCTGGCTCACCCTCTGCAGACTTCAGCTATTTCCAGTAACTGCCACACAGAACACACTAAAATTTGTCAGCTGCTTGGAAAAGGAGAGTTGAGCCTGGAGATTTAATTCCCTTCAATCTTCTTAAAAGATACGATCCGATATCTGGGGATGAAAGCTTCAGAAGGTACAGGGAGGCAATCCAAAGCAGCCAGGACAATGAGAAGGGACAAGCAGCTCAGCACAACACTAAAACTCATTTCTCCAAAGGTCAGATGCATGCCCAGGAAGCCACCTCTTTTATTTCCCTCCACGTTAGAAATGGGGCAGAAGAAGCAACATTTGGAGGCTTGCCTGGCTTGCTGTGGGAAGGTGTCGTGTCAGGGCTCTAACACAGTCCACGTTGTCACATTCTTTCTAAAGCCCATCTCATGACAAGCAATTTTTTTTCCCCTCCCACGTGGGACAAGCTGAGACATAAAATTTTGACAGATGTGTTTTATATTGGTGACATCCTGTGACAGTGTTTTGGCTCTGGTGTGCAAAACATCTGTAGAACAGAGGATTTTTATTACCACAGGAGCCTGCTCAGCAGCTGAAGGTTTTAGCGTGGATCCTAAATCACCATTCCTGTAGTGCTGCAGATCCTTTTTTCCAAAATAGCTCCATATTTTCATAAACCCCAAGTGCATTTACTTAAGGCTTGGCATGCTCAAGGAATGGAGCCAACCACTAATGAAGCAAGGAGGTGAATTGTGCAGGGTGAGTCCATGAGCAGGCTTAGAACAGAGGCAGGAATCAGGAAAATATTTTCATTTAGGATGTTTGTTTATAGGGAAATCCCTAAGGAAGAGAACTGTGTATCCCCTTGGAAATCTCAGCTGTGTTTAGAAAATTTACACAAAGACTTCACTGCGTTTACAGCTCTGACAGTCTGAAAACTCCAGCTCTCAGAAACTGTCAGGAAAGCACAGGCTGGGCAATTCCTCCCCCTCCACAGTCAGGTGCTGACACACTTGCACATGGACCTGTCCAGTCTGTGTCCATCCACAGTTCTTTGTAAATGAGAAACTAATTTTTGCCCCCCTTCACAAAGACCACCCTGGAGAATTGAGCTCTGAGGGAAGTGAAGCACTTAGCAGCAGCCTACTCTGTGTGGGTTTTTTTCATAAAACATTATTTGACAAAATACTGAGTGCTAAAGTAGAAATATCCCTTCACAGACTTGACTTTGCCATGGACCTATTTAATACTGGCACATTAAACTCATTTTTATTTTACACATTAAAGACTAATAATTCTGGACACTTAACAGTGACACAATGAAGACATTATAAACTTTGGTAATGTGCAATAAAACTACTTTCATAAGTGCCCAACCTTAAGTACATCCACTTGCTGGTTTCCTTCCAGTGTTAAGTTTTGCACTCTTTCACCTTCAATTACAGAGCTTAGGGCCCATTTAAAATGGTTCTATTTTGCCCACAGATAATTCCCTTTCATTCTGGCTGCCTTTTCTATTTCTCACCTGTTGATTAATGGCCTCAAGAATTTATTCCTTTGCAGCTTTGTTGTCTTTCCAATGGAAGAGCGGAATTGTGGGGTGACACCCATCCTCCAGTGTAATAAAAGGGCAGAGTTAAGCTCTGCAGTTCCTTGTGCTGGGATTACAGAGGGTTTTTCCATAAAGCAGGGGCTGGGCACTGCAGCAAAGTGTCTTCTGGCACCTGAAGGGAAAGGTTGGAGCTCCAGTTTGGCCAGGCACTGCCTCTGCTGCACTGCTGACAGCCATCACTGCACTCAGAGATGTGTGGGGGGAGAGGAGCCTGGAAAGCCAGGGAGAAACTATTGAAAACAGGGAATAGGAAATGAGTAACACGCCCCTGAAGGAGAAAGCACTTCTTTGGAGACAGAATTTTGCCTATGGAAAAGAAAGTCGGGGTTCCTAGCAAACCCCCTCAGGAAAACCAAGCCCAGGAGATGCTCTTCAGGGTCCCTTCCAAGCCAATCCCGTCTGTGGTCCTATGAATTGCCATGTGAAATCCAGCTGACTGACCTGACACGTGAGGCATGCCCCAAATTAAAAAGCATATTCCAGTCTCCCCTCAGCGCACAGGTTCCATGAACTCTGCCAGAGGGTTAAGCTTGTGTCTAATTTCAGAGGCGACTGCGATGTATTATTTTAGCAAGTGAGAGTAGGAGAAAACTGGCAGCAGTGCAAAGAGTGAGTCCTCATCCAAGGGAATTCAGTGGCACAGGGATGGGATATCCTACCTCGAGAGGTACTCCTGCAGGGCCTGGAGCACAGGAGCAATTCCCAGGTTTAAATACTCACTGTTACTAAATGTTGGAGGAGTGCTGGAGGTGCTTCCAGACATGAGCCAGCTGCTTGAAGCCAAACCAGCCTGGAATGGCTTCACCAGGAATGCCCACTGCTGTGGGAGCTCCTGGGGTCCACCACACCATCACCCACAGACAGGAACAACCCTGGAGGTGCTGACCCACCTGACAGCTCACAGAGGGGTTTTTTCTTGGCTGCAGACTCCCTGGAAAAGCCAAAGCTCCCCCCCTTTCCGGGCACGGGGCCTACGCTGTGTGCGCCTCACCACAATTAGCACAGTGAATCGCACCCTCGCTCCCCAGCCTCCCAAAATAATCAAAAGCTGTGGGAATCCAAATCTGATCTCGAAATTCTGCTCTGGAGCTGGAATCACTCAGGGTTTAAAAGCATAATCCTATTACGGTGACAGAGTTTAAACACTTTCCCTCATCCGCTGGAGCAAAAATGACAGCCAGCACCTCAACCGGATCCCCAGACCGGGCTGGAAACGCTTCGGAGGAACCTCTGGAAAGCTTGGGAGGAGCCTCTGGAAAAATCAAGCTGCATGGCTGTAGGTGCAGCCAGGGCAGAGGAGGTTCATGGCCACATCTGCACTTCTGGCACCACAGGAAAGAGAAAACAGGGATTGAGGGAGAAAATAGGGATCAAAGGAAAAAGCCGCGTTAATCTCAAAAATCCCAAGTTGCCGCTTCGGGAATAAGAAGCATAATGCCCTGAAATCCTTTGGCTGATCCCAAGAAGCCAGGATGACTCAAGGGTCTTGAGTCATAGACCACGCAGGAAAACCCGCTCTGCTGAATGGAGCTGCATGGAGCAAAGCTGAAATAAGGCGATTAGGGCTGGAAATAAGAGCAGGTGCTTGGAAAACGCTAACAAATTTTCTCAGCCGCTGGAGCTGAAAGTTAACAGAAAAGTTAGAGATGAATAACACAGACCTCAAAATCAGACATTGTGCCTCAAAGTCGCTGCCAACTCAACATTTAATAATCATGTATCTATATAGTGCATAAAGCACATTTGCTTTGCTTTGTCTCCTTGCAGCATTTCCTGCTGGTGGGTAAAAACCCAAAATTCATTACTACGATAGAAGCACGGAAATAGAGAATCCTTAAGGTTGGAAGAGACCTTTAAGATCAAGTCCAAACACTACTATTAAAAGAAAAATGGGAGGTGGGGAAAGCTCTGCCAAGACATTAGCCAAATTTAGCTAGAAATTAGCATGGTATTCCACTTCTCCTTTCCTCGCACCTCTGAATAGCTTGCCAATGTTTAACAGCAAATTCACGACGTAACCTTTGGTTTTTTTGGACTTGAGATGAGTATTTCTTTGGGCAAGGGAAGAATGAAAATTGGGATAAATACATGTCTATAGGTGCAGAGTTAAAAATAAGAACTTGCCAGTGCAAAGTTCCTCCATGTGTCACCCTTCATTTCCCTACCAGTCCAGCAGTGAAGGAGGCACTTTTAATTAAGTGCAAGATAAGTATGGAAAACTGACTTGGAGAAACAAGGAGGAATAGGATTATTCTAATCCAATGTGACATAATTAAATGCAGGAATCAAAGACTCTTAGTGGCGCAGAACTAGTTAGAGCCTTGAAGTGGGTATTTGCACTTTATTCTGCCATGCTGCAGCCTCTTCACAATAACAAAGCTTTTTCAGAAGGGATCAGACAGTGACAGACGTTCGTAAATCACTTGGAAAAAAGGCAAAACAGGCAAAAAACCCCATAAAACAGCATTACAGCAAAAGGCTGTTCCTCAAAAACACCCAGCGAAACAAAACAACAGCAAAAAAAAATCGTGGCAGCACTGATGATGACATTATTCTGAGATACTTTTTCCCATTTGTGTCATAATGATAATAATGATCTTTCAAGCTACCAGTATCAGCTACCAGAAGGAAATTTGCCCTCTGCAACAATGATTCCAGGGAATGCCTGGGGAACAGAGAATTTAAGGCATAAACCAACTCCTGAACTTGCAGGTGCATTTTGTGTCTGAGTTCCATCTTTTTGTTTGGCTTGTGTTGGTGGGTCTGGAGGAGGGGGTGTGGAATGATCTTACAACTCCCTGTGGTGACTGCCATGGCTCGCTGCAGCTCAGGGGTCTGCACTTCCCAGGGGATGATGCCCTGGAGCTCATTAATTTCTCACAGTTTTTTCCAGCACCAATCCATCCCCACACCTCCCAGCACAGGCTACAATGACTATGTTTAATTCCAGGTATCAAGCTGGAATACTCCACTTTTTTCACTCAGGTCCTTCACTTCTCATGGAGGACCTTCCCCAAAACATGAGAGGCATCTAGTGATGGAGACAGCTCCAGCTTCTGCAGTAACTCAGGAGATGAACAGAGATAAGCATCCTTGAGGGGAGACCTGAAATATGCTATGCACACTTGGCATTTTGAGTAGGCAAGGTTGTGCCAAGGCAAGGACTGGAGTGTTTGCAGGAATAAGGTTAAATCCCGGCACTACAGAGCCTGTGGAGCACAGCTCCCACTTTCCATACCAATGAAAAATAATGAAATTAATTTTTTCAATAATTCAATACTAAACCAAATTCTAATTAGATTAACAGAAAGATGTCAGGAGTTGTCTTTTCAGGGTTGGGGCTTGGGGTTTTTTCCTGTTTTGACATGCTTTCCCTTTTAGCTGTCATCCTTGTTTTCTCTGCTCCCAAGATAGGAAAAGAGGACAAGAGGTCAAAAAATAAATATATTAGATTTACCCATTCTCTAACAAATAAAAAAGACCCAACATCCCCAAGCTCTTACCATGTTGCTTTTTTTTCCCCCCAGCTTCTCAGAAGAGAGAAATAGAGAGGAAAACTAGGGCATTTCTTTCCTTTTAACAGGCTCAGAGAGGGAGTGGGAACACACAAAAATTTATCGTCGTCCCTTTCTGGGTAATCAATACACCTGAAGAAGCGTTTCCTATTGATTCCCCAGCCCCTGTATCCTTGTGCTGATGTCAAAACCACATCCAAGGATCCTGGGTGGTGTATAAACAGCAAATAAAAGGCAACATGTCTGTTGTGATATATCGATTACCTGGCTGTAAAACCATTGGGAAGAGTTATCCGAGGGTGCCTGTCTTTTATTGCTGTCAAAGGCACTGTGCTTTGGTTGGAAGCCCCTTTGATACTTGCAGAGATCCAATATTTAGGGAAGACAGAGCTCTGGGAATAAATACTATGGCTCATTTTAGCTGCCTGAGGATCAAACAGATTTTTTTCTGTCAGGCTTTGGCACGTGAGGTATCGTCTGCCTCCCGCTGTGGAAAACCTCCTCTCCCACACAGGAATGGTGACAGGATCGCTGAGGCACTTGGCTGATCTGTGACGAGGGATGGGCACAGGGTGACAGTCCAGCGGGACAAGCCCTCAGCACTGGAGAGGAAGCCCCTCTCCCACTGCATCCCCACTAAAATAAACGGGGAGGGGACTCCAAGGCTGCCTGGACACGTGGATGAGGGCAAGGGAGGGACCACGCCTGAACTCAGGTATTTAAAGCTGCCCTCCCTGCTCTGAGCTGGCCCCAGACCTGAGTAACCAGCACGAATGTACCCACGACTATTAGGAAAAAAAAAAAAAAAAGGGCAAAAATGTTCTTAAAAGAGGACTTTTCCTCCACTCCTCTTTCCTGGGCTCTCTCCTGATAAAGCCGTTTCAGCTTCCTAGGAAGGCTGATGCAAAAGGGCCATAGCTCTGGTGTCCCACCTTTCAGAACTTAAATACTCTCAGCAGCAATGAACCGTGTCTTCTGCCCTAACCGAATTTATTCAGATTCAAACGCATTTCCTTCCTTTTTTTTTTTTTTTTTTTTTAAACGAACGGAGCATTTTAACTCCACCTCATGTAAGCCGAGAGGCAGCAGCAAGCAAAGCAGAGCGGCAGAACTGAAGAGCCCCACGCACCTTCTCCCCTCCCTGACACCATCGGGCACCCCGGGAGAGCAGCCCCACAGTGCCACCTTGCTCACAGATTTGGCAGCAGCTCCAGGCAGGGCAGAGCTGGATCATTTCCCTCCTGACTCATACTCACATCAATCCCCATAACAGATAAATGCATTAAAAAAACTCCAAAACAATAAACCAAACCCACCCCACTCCCCCCAAAAGGCATTTTCCCACTATTCAGGCCTGGTACAGACAATAAACTTTTCCATCCCAGCCTAGGGAATTGGCTTCCTGGGCACTGTTCCCAGGATTATAAAGCTCTCCCATACTGCCACCCACCAGCTCTCCCCCTGCTGACCTGTGAGAGGAGAGGGCTACAAGCACCCAAGGGGCTCTCAGAGAGTTCCTGGGAGTAGCATTTATACCGTCCTAAAATAAATTAATGTTCCAGGGCAGAGCTGCCACGGGCAGTTCATGCCCTAAAATCCTACTAGGAGCAGGCTCTGCGCCTTCTCCAGGTGTGAAATGTGCTGCTTTATGGACTTCCAGCACCCTCCAGCCTTGGAACCCAAACCCAAAACCTCCTGCCACCATGCCCCAAAAGCCATCTCCACGCAGCTACAGGTGGCCATGTGTCACCCTTGGGGACGAGCTTCACGTGGAGCACTGAAACAACTCAGTGTTCCACTCCCACAGATGTTGGCAGCCAGTCCAACCCGAGGTTACCTGCAACAACCTGGCCCTGCCCTGAGGCCATGCAGATCTGCTCAGCAAGAGCAACCCGAAGGGCAACAAGGACGTGCCTAAATGCATCCTGTTGGAAGATGGCTCCTAGTGGGAAGGTCAGTCCTCCAGGGCAGTGCTAGAGAAGAGAGAGAACTTTTTAATGCCCTTTAAAAAAACTACCTTGAGCAGGGAAGCCATAAAATCCTGAAACAAATGCTGTTCCTGGATGATACAGCATTAAATTGGCGAACTTGAAGAGAGTTAAAGAATGTTAACACACAACCAGAGGAGCACAAATGTTTCTACGCACTCCTTACCTGTCCACAAATAAAGCAGCAAAGCTTGGGGAAAAAAAATCTGGAAGAAATCCAGAGAAATATTGTGCCAATGAGCTGCAATCCAAAGAAGATTCTTGGATAATGAATTAATTAGAATTAAATTACTGAATTTAGGTTTTTCTTTTTTTTTTTTTTTTAATTCCTTAAGCTCAAAGCTGTCATAAAATCTATGACACCGCAATGACTGGAATACTTATAAGCTGCCAAGGAGAGAAGCTGCCTTTATTTTTTATGGATTAATTACGTGGTGCTGGGTAGGAGGCTTTGCTCTTGTAGGGCCACCTGCTAATCTCATTATAAAATGTCTTGTACCAAGTCAAACTGTGATAAACCACCCAGTGCTGCTGCACAGGTACAGAGGGTGTTTTTGCAGAGCTGGTGTCAGACGTGGTAAAGCTCGTTCTGCTCTCTTTACTCACCTCCTGACAGGCAGTGATGGGCACTTGCTCAGTGTGAGGAAAACAGGACCCCCACAGAGCCCCCTGAAAGCCTGTTCACACCCAAAAATCCCCACAAAACTGCATTTTTTACTGGGACCCTGCAAAGCCTTTTGACATCAGCACTGGGGTGAGATGGGGTGGTGCTGTGATCACTTCTGCCCTGCCCTGGCCAGAGGTTTGCCGAAATCCTCAGAAATCCCAGGAGACCAGCCCCTGAGTCACCCTCCCTTTCTCAGCTCCCAGCTCCTGCAGGCTGAGCAGAACCTGCTATTAATCTCCCCTTTTGTCCTCCAGCAGTTAGCCAAAACCAAACCCAGCATTTACCACACTCCTCTGCCTGCACTGGCCCAGCAAGAACTTCCTCAGGTTTGTTTGCTCTCTGATCCAGCAGAAATTGAAGAGGGGCTCTGAAAACAAAGCCACCTTTGTGGCACCTGTCAGCAGAGTTTTATTATTGTTTCCATCCTGATGGCTGTCTCGATAAAAGCAGGTGTTCTTTCAGATCACACAATGGATGTAATTTAATAAGTGATCAACCCAGTGGTGGTGAGCAAAGAACTCATACTGTTCTATCTCCTCCCTTTCCTCTGTGGTCAAGTCATTTGTCTCTCATCCCTCACAATTCCCAGCTTTAATTCTTGTCTAGCCAGGGAGCAAACATGAGGTGCTGAGCAGAGCCACGTCCTCCTCATCCCCCACTGTGGCCACGGTGGATGGTTTGATGCCTACCTGTATCAGGAGCTGCTCTGGAAAACAAAGAGGAATTTCTGGAAAAAAGGTTTGCACATTTATTTTCCTTCTAAATAGTTATTATATCTCTTTCTTTATATATCTCTGCAATAAAACAACTGCAGTATCTGGCATCCTCCTGCGAGAAGGATGTCACCACCTGGTTTTTAGCATCACCTGAGACCCTTCACCCTCAGAAATGAAACAACAAACCCCATTTTAGCCTTGTCACCGAAGGCAGCCAAGTGCTGACAGTTCAGCTGTGTGTGTGAAATACAGGAGCAGTCAGATGGAGACAAGCACCAGATTTACAGCTGGAACAGCAGCACCCGCCCAGCTCCAGGGCTCCCGTTTCCCATCCCAAGCCAAACACCATCTGCCTTTGCCAGAGCCTGGGAGAGCAGGGTGGGATCAGATGTGTTCCTCTGTATCCTGCCACCTCATAAAAGACATCTGAAAGAGAGCTCCTGGAATTTCTCACAGCGTTTCCTCATTTTGGGGGTTTCACAGCCCAGATTTACCTTATCCAAAGGTGCTTTTGTCCCCAAGGCCTCTGTTAACAGACCCAGCAACAGGAAAGCACTGTGAACACCACAGCAGTGGGAACACCACGAAGGTCCAAACAGAACTGAGCTATTGCCCAGCAAATTAGGGACTGCACCAAAAAGCCGAACTCTTGAGGAGGTGCAAAGGTAACTCGGGACAGAGAGTAGGCAAACACTAGAATTCCAAGGGAAGAGGGAAGAGCCTCCCATCCCTGCAGGACAGCTGCTGAATGGGTCAGTATTGTGAGAAAAGGGTAAATTGTTCCCTGAATACAATTGGCTACTGTGGCTTCTGGTGAGCAGACCAGAGGAAACCCCTTGTGCCCCATTGCCGCTGGCTGAGACCAGCTGGGCTTTCAGGTGGAAGCTGCTGCCAAAATAACCGGGAATGGCTTGGCTTGGAAGGGACATGAAACATCATACTGTCCCCAACCCAACCCCCCTGCCACAGGCAGGGGCACCATCCACTATCCCAGGTTGCTTCAAGCCCCATTCAGCCTGCCCTCAGACATTTCCAGGGATGCAGGGGCAGGCACAGCTTCTCCTGATGCCTTGTGCCAGGGCCTGCCCACTCTCACAGGGAGGAATGAAACGATGCACCTCCGGATAGGGTTGGATCTCTTTCTTTGCTTCTTTGCCCTCCTGTAGGGCCAGGCTCACCCCAAGCTCCCCACATGTGGTCCTGTGGCTCTGCCGGCTCCCAACTGAACGCCTCGGGCCGCAGACGATTCCCATTCCTGGCAATTTGTGACAGGGCCAGTTTTGGAATCATTTTGGGCACTGTAATACTAGGTTCTGTAAATGTTTACCCGGCACACATCAGTCTGTTCACTCCCAGCACACTGGGAGAGCAATCTGCATGGGAATGAAAGGGAAATGGAGACAGGCTCTGCTGTGCAGATGCTCACAAAATTGCCAGAGCTTTGGATCCAGACACTCGGAAGACATTGCATCGTTCCCCTGATTTATCTTGTGTTGTTCCAGCCAGAGAAAATAAAACCTTAAATAATTCCATCATTTTTGATGTCCGGCCTTTTATGAATTCCAAGGGACATTTGTGGGAACACTTCCCACTCAGCTTCTAATTTGATGGAGGTTATTTGAAACATGTTGAATATTTTTTTTTCCCTTTACAGATAAAACAGCCCCTCCAGGAGGACACAGAAATAAATAGCAAGCGAGGGAGATGAACGGGAAACCTTCACACAAAAGGCAAAGGCAGGATTTTCTCATGCTATCATTTTTTTCCCCTATAGAATGACGAGTCCTACAGCAGGTATAAGTACATGAGACAAATTCCTCGTTTCAATCCCCCTGTTAATTGAAGTCTCAGAGTCAAGAGCTGGCAGATTTAACCTGCTTTGCTCCCTCACTCTGCCTGCAGGGACACAAACAGCGGTGGCCTTGCCAGGTCTGAGCCGGAACGAAGCGGGAGAGTTCCCGGAGGAGACAAAGCGCCGCTCCCAGCCGTGAGCACAGAGGCGATTCCAATCCCATTAGCTCCAGCAGACAGGACTCCTCCCAAGGCCATGGGAAGGAAGCTCTGCTCTGAAGGAAACACACACACTTGGGACCATGGGAATACAAGGCCAGGCTCTGGAGGGACACAGCTCTTTTAAAACGAGGAAAATGAGGCAGGGATCCCTCCCACTAGACCAGGCTGCTCCAGGCCTCATCCAGCCTAGCCTTGGACACTCCCAGGGATGCTACACCAAGAGACCTGCCTGTAAAGGACCAAGGTTTAGACAGTGCTTGTGCTTCCTTTCTTTTCACTTGTCACTCTTAGGGCACCTCATCCATGGAAATGATCATTCCCCAAAAACCTGGAGAAAGCACATCAAAGCATTTTCCAAAGAAAGAAATAAACAAATTGGAGAAAGGATTCCAATCCCTAATTCCCAAAAAATCACTTGATGACAAGGGATTTTGTTTCCCATAGCAGGTCCATTGTCTACTGATAGCAAGGGTGCTGGCCACCACCTCAGCTCCCATGGCTCCTTCCTGGATCTGGCATCTTCCACACAGTGTGGACAAAGTACACCAAAGCATGGAACCTCACAGGGAGAGCCTAAAGGCTTCATATGTCTATGAGATTTATAATTAAGGTGCTTCAGGCCATGCATAAACAAGGCTACTCATTCTTACCACCAAAGTAGAACAATTCAGTCAAAATTTGTGTTATCAGGTGCATTTCCTGTAGCACAACCCTCAGCTTACCCAGCATGACACTTCCTTGGAACTGAATTCAAATAGAAAGATGGATTCTGCTTTAATCTTCAGGGCACACAGGAAAAGGGAAAAACCAGTAACCTATGTTAAACCTCATTATCTCTAGATTTGACTAAGTTCTTAATATATTTAGAGAGCAATGGAGGAACATTTTAACAGAAATTTTTCCATCTGCTCTACTGGGAAGCAACAGCAATTAATTTTGAAAATATTTATAAATTTTGCTTTGCAATTACTCTGTGTTTTGGAATTTTTTGTAAGTTACTCATTTCTGTAAACATTTCTTCTTAGAGATGGTGATTTGACTATCCATCAGGAAAAAAGAATTATTTTTCCTCATTTGTGCAGCCACTCCAAAAAAGAAAACCCCTTCAGAGAGAGAATTCTGGAATGGTTTGTGTTGGAAGGGACCTTCAAGACCATCCAGTTCCCCTCCATGGGCACCTTTCACTATCCCATGTTGCTCCAAGCTCCATCCAACCTGTCCTTGGACAATTCCAGGGATGGGGCATAGAGGGAATAACAGAGGCAGCTGCTTCCCTGTTTTTGCCCCAAGTCTCATCAGGCCCTGTCCCATCTGCTCAGCTCAGAACCTCCAACTCACAGGTTCACCACAGTGCTCCCAGTGCCCTCAGAGACAGGGAAGAAGGGAAAAGCCCAACTTGGACCCATTTGTCCCATTCTGGTACCTCCAAGTAAAGACATCCAGAATTTAAACAGTGAACTGACAGCAAGTACCCTTGTCGAGTTCAAATGGAAGACCCCTGATTAACAAGGATAACCGGCAGGGAAGTAGAGGAATTTCTCTTCACCCTAAGACACCACCATGACTTCACCCCAGGATACGCAGCCCCGTGTGTGCTAAGTGTTCCCTACGCCACTCTGGGCACTGCTGGAAGTACCCAGCAGGCTTTGGCCGTGGGCAGTGATGTTGGCCACGAGGGCAGTCCCGCTCCCACGCCGTGCATTCCAGATGGATGCTTTGACAGGGTTTCGGTGCCCCCCGCTGACAAGCAAACAGGCTCTGACGGGAGAGCAGCGGGAAGCCTCCCGCAGCCCGGGCCTCCCTCTTGCAGTTCCCATTCCCAGGCACGCTGAGCCCCTGGCACTAAGGCAGACTGTCATCCTTCTGTCACTGCTCTGGCAGCTGCCTCCGGGGAATGGGACGGAAAGCGCAGCATCGGCATCGCCCTCCTCCTGCCTGACAGCAAATCCCCAAATCTTCCACGCGGCTTGATTATCCTATCAGAGCGGGCTCTGTCGTGCAGGCAGTGATCCAGGGAGCAGGAGGGATGTGGTGACACTCCAGAGGATGGTGGAACGAGCTGAGGGTCAGTGCACGGGGTGCATTTGTCCTCATTTGTACACAAGCTTTGACTTCGGGTTTAGACACTTAATTTCTCTGCAAATAAAGGCACTGACTGAAGGCACTCTGCAGGTGCCAATCCTGACTGTCAAACAGCTACTCCACAGCAGCAATCCCTGCAGTAACCAGTGCTATGGGCTTCAAGGCCAGGCTGGACGGGGCTTGGACCAACCTGGTCTAGTGGAAAGTGGTGTCCCTGACCACAGCATGGAGGGGGAAAACATGAGCTTTAAAACCCCTTCTAACCCAGACTATTCCAGGATTTTAGGATCTTGCAAGAAAAAGCTTTAGAGCCTATTCCAGGAAGAACTGCAAATATGAGTTCAGGCACGTAAATATCCCCCACAAATGCACGCACCTCCTGATGTTTTAACCAATCCTCCCCAGAACCATCAGGTACTTTGCCCCAAACAGGCTGAGAAGGCCCCTGGAGCACATAGAGTGGCTGTGCAATGTGCTAAAGCAACAGGAAAACAGCTGCAATATGTGAAATTCCGGTCATCTTGGGTGACGTGCCCAAGCACTCCATCTTGGAGCTCCCACCTCATCCATCGGGAAGGCCTTGTCTACAAGGCAGCACCCGTGGCAGATAAAAATCTCTGACGGCTTTCCACTCTCGAGAGCACCATCCATCCTGAGCTAATGAACCTTTTTCCTACAATCCATCTGCTCCGGCTCCAGGATGTGGCAGATCACTTTGTAAACAGGGACATGACCAAAACCAACTCCCACGATGAAATTCCTTGGTTCCCTCAGCCACCAACACCCCAGGGCTCCCCTTTCTCGGGCAGCATGAGATCTATGGCCTGTGTTTGGATTTATTTATGTGCCAATTGCCTTTCCTTATACACCCTGTGTGGGAGGAAGAGCGACTGGCATGACTGCTGTAATTGAGGAGCACAGTCCATTCTACTTCTTTGTAATAATTGGGAATCCTGACAAATCATTTTTCCCTAAGCTTCTGGCTGGTAAAATGATTTAAGACATTAAGGTTTCAGTCAAGCAGGGCAAGAAAAGGCTTTCTCCCATCCCAGAGCAATGGCCAGCACAGCTCCTCTGCATTACTGTTTATTATACACCTCATTTGCTCTGATCTACAGCTAATACTGAACCAAAGCTCAAAGCCTGTGAAAGTTACATTTCCCTATAAGGGCAAGGCAAATCCAGCTTGCCAGATGCATATCCTTCATCCTACCCAGCATCATTCCACCTGGGCTACCCTTGCCTCTCCCTCCCCTGAAAACTTTGGGGTTGGTACTATTTTGTCTCCAGCCCCCCGATCAAAAGACTTGGAACAGGATATTCCATGTATTTATTCCTCCAGGAGATGAAAAAACAGTACTATTCTCTGTGCCACTTGGATAACAGCTGGATTTCTCCAGCCACACCAGCTCCCAGTCTTTAACCTCCTCTCTGTAACTTAGATGATTTTTGTCTGTGCCACAGGGATTTCTTACCTCCTGTGTATCTTCATAAACAGGACGTGTCTGCAGCAGTGGAACTCCAGGAAACACAAAGCAGAATGACAGGGCTGCAAACCCATGTGCTTAATTTCACAGTCCAGTTCCCCGACAGGGAAGACAGCCCTGTCTCCCCTGTGTATCCTCCAGCCTCACAGGCCTACAGTGCTCAGCAATTTATATTCATCAACCACCTGACACACATTTTTATGGATTAAACTTCAAGCCTGGAGCATATTAAAACATCAACAGACAATGCAAAATTTACTAGAAGCTCTAAACCCGCCCTCTGTCACTGCAGATAGCCAACATCCTCTAACAGAGGTTTAATACACACACAGTACCTGCACCTGAAACATTTGGGATTCACTTCAGAAGGGTGAGGATTTGGAGAACATCTCCACTGGAAGCAGCTGCAACAGGAGAATCTGGTCCCCTGTGTATTCTTGACTTTTTCTATCCTCTCCCAGGTGCCACCAAGGACCTGCAGCTTTGCAGCTCCTGCCTTTGCAGAGCAGTTTTTCTAACAAGCTAAATGCTGCTGTGAGTGGAAACCAGCCCCTGGAGCTTCAGGCTATCCCCAGGATTTCATCACCTCTGCAATATTTTTTTTTATATATATATAAACGCAGTCAAGTAACACATCCTGGTACAGGTAAACATCCCACTGTATTAAGAAGTCTGAAGCAAAAAGCATTGCTAGAACAAAGCCATGTATTTACAAACAGAATCAGGAGGAAATGGTTCCTAGGGAGAATCACAGGAATCATCCCACAGTATGATGCACTGACATGGCACCATGGCTTGTACATGGCTTACATGGAAATAGGAAGTTGGAATTCAACTCCTTCACTTCTCTGAGGGACTGATTCATCTCTGCTGATGAAAAAAGACCTGAGGGGCTCAAGCTATAAGACCTGGAGTGCCTTTCCCCCGATTTGTGAATTGAAATGCATCTGAAGTCTCAGAAGAATCATTGCCATGAGGAGCAAGGTCAAGCCAAGCAGAATTCCTTTTCAACCTTTCAAGCACTAACTTGCTTTTTAATTTCTTTTTTAAGCTGTTGCAGAACCCATTTGGGTTGAAGATGGACGTCAGAGCAAAGCCATTAAACAATGGCAAGGATGCTCTGAACAACCTCCAAAGTCGCCTTGAGGAGGTCAGGGTGTTAATTCATCAGGAACAACATTATTTGTGACATCTGCTGATTTCCTCTCTGTGACTCATTTGCACCTTTCCTGAGTTAGGGATGCACTGAGGAGAGGAATACACTGAAATCTTCAGCTAGCAACTATTCCTCAGTACTTAGTAACTGATGAGGTAATATTTACTCCATACAAGCTACAAAAATCTTTAAAGGGAAATTGTGTGGAGAAAACATGCTCATTTCCCACCCAGGAAGGTGAGAAATCCCTCCATTAAAAAAAGAGGGGTTTTAAAACATTCCCAATTCTCAAATTCATCTTTGAGGGAGAGGATGCAGCAGAATCAAGGGGTAAGACATGACCTTGCAGACCTTAAGATTATCCCTGCCTAAGGTCACCCTTGTTTGGGAAGGCTGGGATGAGAGAAACTGGTGCCTTGGGGTTACGTGTGCACGCATGGATGTTATTTTCCACATCCAAAACAAATCCCTGCCTGCCCATTCTGGCTATAATATTGTATCACATTTCCCTGCCATCACTGACTCCTTTCACAGCTGCACCCAGATTTTCTTTCCCTCAGACTGAAAGCTGTGGAGCAGCAGCAGATTAGGGAAACAAGGCCCATCCTCGGCACAGCACAGGGGCTGCAATTTCACCCCGGGATGGGGCTGCTCCACTTGAATCCTGCCTTTGTGCTGGGGGCACCAACAGGAACCTCTCCCCAGCCCCTGAATCACCCCCTTGTGTTCAGCTGCAGACAGCACCCAGCACTGTCTGGCTCCTTGCAAATCCGCACCTCTGAAGGCCCTGGGAAGGAAAGGCAGGGCTGGAGCAGGACCCACCCAGAGCTGCAGGCAGTGTGACTCAGTCGCCCAACTTCCACTTCAGCACTGGTGGCACCCTTCGAGCCTGGAATCAGCATTCGCCAGGGAGATCCCCTGTAAAACAGTGTAACTTCCCATTCTCCTGAGGAAAAATAAACATTGCCCTTCTTTTTCCCCAGCCTTCAATCCCAAAGCCCAGAATATTCATGGCTATGACTTTTGCTCCTGATGGCAGGAGCCTGGTTCTGCCCTCAGACCCTTGCACAACCCAGGAGATATAAATACAGGAAATTAGTAGGAAAACATATCACCTAAACCACAGGGATTCCTTTGGGACATGGGTAGCACATGAAAGACGCCGCTTATTATAGACATACAAGAACAGGGATAAGGAAAAGGATACTGCAAAAGGACTCAAATCCCAATGCAAATCAAATAATAATTTACAATAAAGAACACACCCGACAAAACCCCTTCCCAGGGAGGCAGCTGCAGCTCTCTGTAAAACGCGGAATTTCTCGCTGTGCTTCTCCTCTTTGGTTGTTCTTTTTATGGGGGAGATACTTGTTTGTTGATGACGGTTTTCTGAAGGTCACACAGCCCCAAGAGGCAGCAGAAACACAGTTTTCTCAAGAAGCAGGATGCTCCTGCCTGGCTTGCCGGGATAGTGACGCCAGGTGGCAGCACAGCCCCAGCCATGGAGTGCAGCGGGAAGAAAGGCGGGATTGGAAAACGGGAGGGAAAAAAGGTGAAAAGAGAGAAAAAGCACTGGACGTCTAAACAGGCTGCCTGCAGGGAAAGCAGCTCTGCTGCGGAAATACCTCCAATGGGATGCTCCAGATTCCAGGCCTGGGAAGAAGCAGCCCAAGATGCCAAAGGGCTGGCACAGAGCATAGGGATACATAGACACAGACGTAGGATGCTGCCATATGTACAGGGATGCATGTATTTGTTATTCCTCCTCAACCCCTCAAAACCCCCAAAATCATCTTACTTTTAACCAGAAAGACATTACTGTAAATTACAAATAATGCCATAAACTGGGATTTGGGATCTCAAGCTAAAACATCAGCCAGGATGGGCAACAGATTTTGGTTTGGTTTTGACTTTTTAAACTGCCTTTTGAAAGCGAAACATCACACCTTCTGATGAAAACAGATAGTGAGAAGCACAGATGATGCTGGCAAAGACAGAGGTATTTCCCAGCCCAGAAATGAAGGGGAAAGGGTTTTCCAGACCGCAGGTGAGCCAGGAGGGGCTGGCTGGGAGTTTATCAAGCCCCAGGATGACATTAAGAAGCGTTTTCTTTCTGTGATACATTGAGAAAGCTACCAGCCGAAATCACAGAATGAATCACGGAATTACTGAACTGTTCTGGTGGAAAGAGACCATAAAGCCCATCTGATTCCAAACCCTGCCACGGGCAGGGACACCTTCCACTACACCAAGCTGCTCTAAGCCCCATCCAACGCAGCCTTGGACAACTCCATATTTTCCAGCCAACTTTACCTTTCAGTTTTTGCCTCACAGAATAATTCTTTGGCTAAAATCCCTTTCCAGGCCCTTTTCTCCATTCCTTTGCTGTGTAACCACAGTTCCTCCCAGCCTTTGTCCATCCATGGGACTGAATGAGGTGAGAACAGGCCTTGCCTTCCCTGAAATCGATACCTCCAGTGCCAACAAACCGAGGGTTCAGGGATGCACTCAAACGACTGAGTGCTGGAGCAGCCTGTCAAGAGAGGGGCTGGGCAGACTCCCTTCCCTAGGGAAATTCAAAACCATCTGGACATAAAACTCTGGGGATGGCAACTCCTGTCGAGCAGGGATTTTTCTGGGAGGTGGTTGTGGCTGCATATTTCTGAAGGAGTGAGGTAAAGCATTAGGAGAAAAATGCAAATAAAGGCAGTGAGGAGAAGTTAGGGGGCAGCAATGCTTCAGTAATTACAGGAATATTGTTGTTCAGCTCAACTGAACTTCCCCAAAAATGTCAATAAGAACTGTACTGGCTCGCATGACTGGTCCCTTGCCATGGATAAGAATCTCTCACACCACACCTGACATACCTTTCCATGGCCCTGCACTGGGCAGGGACTTCCCAGTGTTCTCACACAGCTCCAGCCCTGAGAACCAGTTGTTCTGTACCAGAAGGTCCCTGAACCATGTAGATTACAGAGGCTGAAGGAACTCTCCCTTGGCATCCAGACTGTTGATGGACACTCAAGGGGGGCTACAGCCTGGCCTCCATTTTACACAGACCACGGTGGCTCAGGTCATTCAGCCTCAAATACAGTTCATACTGAGTTGGTAGGCTAAAGGCTTGAGAAAATAGCCTTTAAAGAGTGACTGGAATTATACATTGCTTAAATGCCTCCAGCCTCAACACTGATACTTGAACTCGGCCTCAACACCTGCCCTCTAGTGGCCACCCACACAGCTCCTTAATTCCCCTCTCCCATAACTGGAATGTAGACCACGTTCCCAGTCATGGTGTGAGAAAAAGTGCTCATCCCAGCATCCCCACCTTGAGGACTCCTGCAAGGCCCAGGGCACCTGCCTTCTCCTGCAGCCCAGCCAGGAGCACAAGGGAGGGGTGTGAGAGGGCAGGAGATAAGGAGCCCCCCTACACAGAACATCACCCAAGATCAATCAGCAAGTGTCGGGAAGAGTCCTTCCTGCCCTGGAGCAGAATGGGGAAAACTAAGAGCACTGAAGACAACCACTGAATAGCCTGGCCAGAGGAAGGCCCCAGGGGTCACCTTCTGGGCAGAGCAATGACTTGAAAAAAGGTGCAAGGACACAGCATGAGCATGAGGCAGAGTGGACACCCAGCAGCACGAGGGGACAGCCCCAACATGAGCTCCTGAGAGAGTCCACAAATTCCTCTGCCATAGGATGGATAAATATAAGAAAAAGACGCTTGCTGTTCCTCCCTCAACCCCCAGCAACTCCCTCTGGTGTGCCCTCACCAGGGAAGCCACCAGGTGGACATATAGTGACTCCTCTGACACCAGTAAGAGCATCCACCTTTCCCAACCTTTTCTCCCATAGCCAGAAAAGCACGACTGCCCAGAAACTGTCCATAACAAAACATCTGATGAAATGGTTTGGGTCTATAGGACATTTCCTGAAGATGAAGAAATGATCTAAGAAACCGGCAGCAGAAGAGTTGGCCACCAGTCTGGGAATGGTAACTTTCCCTAAAGTTCCTCCTACATTATTTGACCAGTGATGAGAATTGGTTACTTCTAAAAAGTTGTTTTTATCTATTGTACTACTTTAACCCTATTAACTAAAACCTTTTTTTCACACCCCCTCCCTTAATCTCATGCAGCAATCCCATTAGGCTCCCATGGACAGACTGGAATGTTTCCTATTGTTACCTTGAGATGCTCTTCTCTTTACATCCACTAAAAACACAAAACCAAAGAAAACTAAAATTAAAGAAGCTGATAAATCCTTCAGGAAATCCCAAGTGTCACGCACAGATGTGGATTCACAGAGATTTGCCTTTTTGGGAAAAACGTGGAGTCACAGTCCTGCCCCTCATTACATGTCATTCCTCACCCCCTGGTTTCTTCACTGCTCCGTCTGCTGTTGTGAGGCAGCTCTGAAAGAGACAAACAAAGAGGGAATGACCTCGGGTTTATTCCCGTGGGGTTATTTTCAACCTGGCTCTTCTCACTGGCTTTGCTTGTGGTACAGCTCCACAAAAAGGAGATGTGTCTGCAAAAACGAGGAGCCATTTGCATCCCAGCAAGAGAAATGGCCAGTAGGAACAAGTCCTTATAAAAGGATGGATAAAGCTTTTGTACCTGAGTAACACAAGCAATGGAATCCAAGGAGAAAACTATTCCCCTTGCTGTACCCAACCATCACTCATACTCCAAGTTCTTATCATTTCATCGAAAAAAACAAGACTAGCATTTTTTTCCAGTAAAAGTAAAGCAGATTATAATTCATGCATCTCCTTGTCATGCTTGTCTCAGTGCCACCAAAAGACCCAACACTGCACCTTTTCCCAGAGGCTGCAGAGCCAAAAACAACAAAAAGGAAAAGCTAAATAAACATTTCATTCATCAAGAAGCTCATGGGTGAGGCTTGAAGCATTGAAAGGTCTTATCTGCAGTGAAATCCAATGTCCAAACTGAAACCTTGGCTTGGAAACGTTCCCTGGGGCGAGGCTGCCTCCACCCAAAGCCTAGGCAGGACGTAAGGGATACACAGGAGCCTTCCATACCAGCAGAACTGGGATGGAGCTATTGGAACAGCTTCTGGCAGAGTTACCATGTCTCCAGGTGAGTTATCCTGGAAAGCAGAACTAGGAGGGCAGGGAAATGCCAAGGGGGCTGTGGGAAATCAGCAAATAACAGCTGTCAAGTTCAGAAAAACACACAGTAAAAACACTGCTGAGAAAGGCTGATGTACCAAAACCAGAAGATACAGAAACATTTAGAAAAAGATGCATAAAAGCACAAAAAAGCAGGGTACAACAGAGTAGAACCTCTTACAAATACAGGCAGTTGGGTTCATTCTTTACAGAACTCCATTTTCTCTGCACGTATATTTGCTATCTACTAAGTTTTCCTCAGTGGGCATCTCCTGGAGCTGAAAACTCTTACCACCTCCGTGCTGAAAATCTCACAGGAGCAGAAAATGGGAATTTATTCAAAGCCTCTGTCTGAGATTATCACATAGCTGCTGCTTCACATCAAGAAGCAAAGAGTTATTTGTGTTTAGAATGAGAACAATTTTTTCCCATCAGGCTGTCACAGGAGTTCAGTGCATCTTTTTGCAGTGAGCTTGGAAAACGACCAGGTGAGCTTTGAGGAGCACAAATAACACAGAGACATCCCAGAGGATGCCAAACATCTCTATGCCACCTGCAGCTCATTGTCCAGTCAGGTCCTTAAGTCCAAGCATCCTCCTCACCTTTGCCCCTTCTAGTTTTGAACACGTGCTGTAATGCAGCATTTTCTTGTAACACCAGCACACACCAACACATAAAATGCTACTTATATCTCTCCCAAGTTAATGATTACACCGCACAGCCCAGCCGGTGCAACACCGAGTCAGGACGAGCAGGACAAGGAAATCTTCCTGATGTGCAAAGAAACATCTCATTGTCACCTCCAGTCCTCCGGGATTTCCCAATCCCAGCTTCAGCCATTTGTTTTCCAAAATCCAAGGTTCTCTATAAAAGAGAACATTGTGTGTATTTACGTAGATAAGCATCCAGCTACAGTCCTTAAAAATAACTCCCCCATTTTATGAGATCCAGCAAGACCTTTTTCCCTAATAAGTTTAACTCATAAGTACTAAATCAAAATTGTGACTGTTAGCTTGTTCTAAGTGATTCTTAATTATGGAGGAACGTAGCAAAACACTTATAATAGTAAAAAGCTCTGGTAAAATTTGATCACTGCACAACAAAATTATAAGGAAAACAAGATGAACAGATGCACAGTGAAGTAACTGTCTCCATTACTATCACTACAGAAATGTACAAACTGAGATTATTTCAGTCTCTTAATCTGGAATAAAAGCATCTATAGGTGTCCCCTGTATTAAGAGTACCTGGCTGCCAAAAATCTTGGTACTCATCTGCAAAAGTCAAAGCCTATGTTGTTTCTTGCCTTAGTAACTAGCCCCCACCAGTTCTTACTCACAGAGATACCATTATTTCAATAAATTATATCGACATTTAACAATTCATGATCCATGCAGTGCAATTCTGCTAAGTCACTGCTTCTGTTTTCCACAGACCATCCCAGATGCCAAAGCCTATGGAAGGCTGGTGTTGGTGCCTCAAAAACCCACCTGATACACTTGAAATAACCACAGTAATAGCTTGTGCGGGAACTTAGGAGAAAGTAGAAACACAACAGGTTATTTCTAGAGATGAGGTGGACCATGCTCATCAGGAATTTGGCAATAAAATTATCACAGCAACTGCCTCTTCTTGCAAAAGAATCACAGCATGTTTGTACCTACAGAGACTATACAACAAGTCCACCATATCATCTAACATCACTGTGAAAAACCTTCCAGCCCTGCTTTTGAAGTAATGAGTTTACCACATACAGGAAAACAACAAAAACAGCAAACACTGTGCCAGGTCTGTCAACCCATTTAAAAAATTTGAATTGCTTTTAAGGAATGTAATTAACCACTGTCTTGCAATTCATAGCTCCTACAGGAAATTGATCTACACTGATAAAAAACAGCAATATTTTTGATTTCAAATACATATTATGCACCCCAGTTAATACTGAGAAGTTGCATGTATCCCAATAAGCATCCACATTTCCATGTACACACATGGGAGGTACTTGAAGACAACCAGCATTCAGCTGAATAAAAATATACTTCCAACAACAGAATTTCTCTATTAAATCCATGTTTATTGCTTAAAGTTTTATCACAGTGGAGATTAAATTATGCTTAATCATCCGGTCAGTGCTTTTGTACCTTCTTTAATGCCAAAAAACCCCCACATTTTAAACCAAGTCATTCATACACTCGAAGTCTTCTCACCATCCCACCATTCATCGCCTCTGTGTGCTCCTGTAGTTGCCACGGGCTGCTAGATTGTAAAAAGGTATAGCTAAGAGGCTTATATTTATAATACCATTTTTTTCTTCAAGTATTCAGAGAGCAGCATGAGTAGCTGCCCTGTGTATTAGAAACATATCTGCACTGTTATTTATTGCTGTAGGACCGAGGCTCCTGATGGAATGGTGATGAAATATTGCATCACTGTGTATGAAGATGAGCTTAGCATCCCGTCATCATCCCAACTCCTCCCATGTTAGTGAGCGACACAAGGCAAAACAGGCTTCCCTCCTTTCTCTTTCAGCCACGGGACCTCGAACTACAAATAAATAAAGCGTACACTCACGACGTGTGTAGTGCAAATCCCAAGTAAACAGAATGACACGGAAATAAAACTCGTAGTTGCCAACTTTGGTTCAGCAGGGCAGCAATGATTCCACGCCCGGCACGCCCGCCCTCGGAGCACACACCACCGCCAGCGTCCCGTGTCGGCGACAATGATTGAAGGAGATGGCTGGAGGCAGGGGGAGCCGGGGCACCTCCGCATGCCAGGTGGCCAGGCCTCACCCCACACATCCCACCAGCCCCGGGCAGGACAGCTGGACACCGCCCGCGGCGCGGAATTCCTATTGGCAACTACATGGAACATGGATTGCGTGGCCCAGACTAATAGAAGGTAATATTTCTGTTTTTCCAGATACAACCATTGAAAGAGAACATCTACAACATTGCGATTCAGAAAGAACTTAATGAGAATTAACAGGAAAGACATTCAACTCTGGGGGTGCTGGGGGAGCGCTGTGTGGGGGCTGCTCCCTTCAAACAAACCCCAAGGAGTGCTTCGAGTCTGCACAGCTCTGGGCCATTACAAAACCTTTTGCACTAAGCACAGGTAGGTTTTTAGAAGTTTCTTTTTGTTGTTGTTGCTGTTGTTTCACTTCTTTTTCTTAATTACGCCAATCTGCTTCCCACACAGCCATACTTGGAACTGAAATAAGACTCCCTAATATTTTCGTGGCATAAATTCTGTATGCAGAGAAAGGCGACAAATAAAATTTTGTCTCAGTAAAAGTTAGGACACACTGTAGACTTGCTCAGAACCCTTTTCTCCAAAGTACTGGTAGCGAGCAGAAGAGTCATGCAGCTTTATCAGTAAAACGAGTACATATTTTTGCCATTTTTCTTCAGTGCTCAATAAGATTATTTCTTATTTTACTTTTTTTAACTTCTGTGTTCTCAGTCCACAGCTTGCTATTTCTTGCATAAAGACTGGGGGAAATCATTTGTGTTTTAAACAGCATTCTTACACAACAGGTTGAACCTTCCACAAAAGAAACACAGAACTAGCACTAGAGAGTTCTCTCAGCTAAAAGGATAGAAATCTTAAAATAATAAAAAAGTAAAAGGAGAACACCTCCGCAAAAAAAAAAAAAAGAAACCTCTCCTCATTTTGGGACACACACACTGAGCTTTTAAAAGCTGAAAAGTCATAAATACGGTCATTGTATAGAACTTTAGAGAATTAAGGCTTCTAAAAACTTCAGTGCCAAAATAACCTCTCTGCATCGGTATTAAGAATAAAATATTTTCCATTTTAGGTTGTGCTTGCTTTTTTTTAAAAGACTTCTCTTAGTTCCGCAGAATTTTGTCACATAATATTACATACTTGAAGGGGAGTGTTAGAACTGCTTATTGAGGTTTTAAGTAGTTGTTAGACTAAGTTACAGCGATAAAATTCGATTACTGGTCTGATTCTTTACTACTTTACATGGGGCTGTTGGCTCATTTCACCTTTTTTTCATGCTTAATGTGGCCGTTTCTTCTATACTTGCCATTGGGGATCCCATTCTGGTAGTGTCCATTAACAGCACTATGTTTGTCATTGGCCCAGAGATGTTTGCTCTGCTTGCAGATTAATTTTGTCACCCTGGCCAAAACATAGTAAAGTAAGGCAGCACCCACTAGTAGGACCAAGGCAATATCCAGTAAAAAATACTGAAACAGGGAGATGCTGTAAACAGCGGCACGTAGATGCTGGGCTCCGTTGTGGCGCAGGATGTAATTGATCCAGTACACAGTGCGGTTCACGGGGTGCCCGGGCTGGTCCTTGTGGATCTCCGACAGCCTCTGCGCCCGCTGCCGGTAGCTGGGGGAAAGGAAAGCAAACAAGGAAGAAAGGAAAAGCTGTCATCTCATGGCATTGTGCAACTGAATTAGCAGAGAAACGCAGAACACCGAGAAACCTGGGGGGGATTTTGCAATGAACCATTTGCACCCGGGTCTGGAGTTTCGCCCAAAACTTTTAGTTTTTCACCCCGGCAGCTGATTGATCCTGTCAAATTGTTCCTCTCCTGTCTGCAGGGTCGACAGGTTTTTTACACAGGACTTGCCTTTACACCAAGGATAATTGCACAAGGGGGAGGTGATGCAACTGATGTTATCGAGGTCGCTCTCAACATTCCCCCTCTCTGCTGCTGCCCAGCTGCATGCTTCTGACAGAAATCTCCTTTCCCAGGAAGACTCAGCTCAGGAAGCAGCAACAGCACCATGCTCCAAAATTAGGGTTAGCCCAATACAATATGCTTCCAGCTAACCCCTTATTATCTTTAATGGGGAAATGAGATGTATTACAAGCCAAAACAGGTAAATAATACTTGAAAAAATATTTTTTTAATAATAAACTCACAGAACTTGGAGTTGCTCTTTCTGAATACCTCCACATTTTAGCTACAACTCAAACCATATATGTGTATCTTGCTCCAGGGCCAGGCAGGCAGCACCACAATCAGACTGCTCATGTGGAGTAATCAAGACAGACACAAAGGGACCTTGGTCTGCAACATGGAATAAGTCGGGACAGGTTTGTTTCCACAACCTCTGTGTCCTCCACATGGCAACTGCTACAAAGAGCAAGTGAAACAATTGAGTTTTGGTGCTGAGCAACAAGCCCAGCACCCACACAGAAACCTCAGCTGTTGGGTAATCTTGGAAATGGGGCAAACACCCAGACTTGCCTCAACTGTACACACAAACAACAAAAGGCAGGTTTTTTCCACCGCACAAAGGTTTTGTATCCACATTCACACACAAACAATCGTTCATTCCATACCTGGGGTCATTAATAACTTTTACTAGGGCTTCATACAGTTCACTCTCAGTCATGGTCTTCCAGTTCAGCAGTATTCCCATCCCTTTGGCCTGCACACGTGTCATGGTATCGTAATGGTCTCCAAAGAGGGGAATGCCCACCACTGGGACCCCGTGGTACATGGTTTCAAAAATGCTGTTCAGGCCTCCGTGACTGAGGAAAGCTTTAATGTTAGAATGACCTGGAACCACAAGAGGCATGAAGGTTACAAAATGCACTTCCAACTCCCTTATACTAAGTTATTGAAGCACCTGGGTACAACAAATTTATCACCACGTTTCTATGGCTGCAACTCAAGCAGGTAAAAACTACTGCAGCTTGTTCTCAAGTTCTACCTAAACCCACTCTGCTGAAATGCCTCATGCATTAAATCATTTCCTTATACACTGAGAGAGAGAGCAGCCAAAGCAAAGAAAATTCTCATGTGTATGAGTGGTGTAAAATGATTAATGGAGTAATTAATATGCATTGCCTACTCCTGAGTAGCTGCAGGTGGTGACTCCAGCAGGTTCAGCAGTACACGAGTGAGGGGAACACAGTTTTGTATGGAATATAATTTTTTTACTAGCAGGACAACTGATGTCACACTCTCCCCCCTAAAGCTTCACATGCCTTACTTGAGGTTAGCAAGACCTGACAATCACAGCAACAGCCTCATGTGATGGAAAAAGCAGCCTGCCTCAGAGCAACCCTGTAACCAAAACAAATCTACCTGCTTTAGGAGTCATCTGCCTAATCACTACATTATGGGAAATTCTCCAGCTCACACACAGTCACTACTGATGTTTAATGAACTCATCAGCTCCAATCAGAGCTGTTTCAGGAACACGCAAACATCCAGGTCTCCCAGAAACAGTCAAATATTCTGTGGCCTCTCAGATCTGTAAGGAGTTCTTCCTTTAACAGGGAAGAAAAATAAACGAGCAAGTTTCATTTCCCCCTGAGAACCTAAAGTACCTCAGTTCAACAGAAAGGTTATCACCTTTCAACACATGCCCAAGTTCTGGTAGATCTCTCTTGTATTTATAAAACAGTATTGACTGCCTTCTAAAACTTATTCTGATGCTTAGCTTCACAACTCCTCATTGAACATTGTTGGACCTTAAGGAAAACATGAAATTCGTATCAGGGAAAGACAATTAACAGAGAGCTGTTCAATTCTCTTTTTGGATTCTAATTTGATATTCTTGCTCCATAACTGCCATGACAGCAATTATCCTGGCTTTATAATAACTGCTAATTCAGTAGAGTATTTTTGAAAGAACAAACAGAACTCAAGTGAGAAGAAGCAATAAATAATGGAAACAGATACTCACCAAGGAGGTCATTTTGTGGTAGCCATTCGATCAGCTTGGTATTGTTGCCTAAATTCCTTGGTTTGTTTCCTGAAAACCTAAACCAGCAACATCAAATGGAAACATTTATCAAACCCTCCAAAGAACTAAAGGATAGAGCTGTTTTGTTCCTTAGGGAGGACTGGAACTGCAACTTCAGAAAGAATCAGCAATGCATTGCCAATTAAGCAAGACATATGTCTTTGCAACTGGCTTGTACAGCTGTTTTTTCTTGTAAAAAAGCCTAAATTGTTTATGCTAAGTTTTCTAAAAGCAATGTTACTGGTTTGTCGTTCCTAACCAGAAGCGCATAAAAAACTACAAAAGTCCCTTGATTTAGCATCATGACATTAAGAATGCCAGGCAGTAATCACCACTTTTCTGTCCAACATACTGGTCCGTGATCTGAGGAACAAAATCAAACTCCAAATCCTCCAACAACTCCAAGTTAAATTTGACTGCTATATACATACCTAAATTTTAATAGAAGGCCATAAATAAAATTGTTGGGTTGGCATTAAAAAAAGCTATCCTCAAGAAAAATCCTCCCAATTTATTTACTATAAATAGGAGGTGCTTCCTAAAGAGACATATTCCAGGGAAAACACAGTGAAAGGACAGAAGAAAAGTGGCAAGATGAACTGCAATTATTAATTAGAAGCCATGCAGTATTGTGGGATTCATAACAAAATGGTGGCTCTACTCCAAACAAAAACTGACGTTACCTTTACTACCACAGATTCTGCGCCACAGCCTACAAAACTGCCATTTTCCTGTTGATTAGTGGGATTTGATCCTTGAACTACACACAGCAGCAAGGACATTCCTTAAAATATTGTGGGGAACAGGCCACCAACAGTGTTAACACAACTCCAAGAATGTGGCAGGGTCATGAGACACCGACAGGAGGTGTAAGACACTGATTATCTGAAGAAAAAGGTTCACATGAACTCCACCAAATTATATCAGCGATGAAGCAGAGCTGACTAAACAGTTTTTGGATTTCTACAGGGAGTAGAGGTGTCTTAGTACTTAAGATGTCTTTGGAACTGAGAAGGCTTCTTACTGATTCTGACTTGTGAAAATTTCTCTTCCTTCAACTTCTCACAGAAGAACAAGCAAGAGGAAAAATGAAATACAAAAGCGGATGTTTACTCATAAAAGAGGAAAAGGGGCCTAAAAATTGAGAGAAAAGAGGAAGAAAGAAAGAAAATGGAGGCTTTTCATCATCAGAATTCCTTCATGATCCGTGGGGAAGTTCCTTAAACATAGTGGCAATATATCCCAAATGTTATAACCTTAACTTGTTTTCACTGTCCCCAACCCTTCCAAGGATATGAACCTAGACCTTACTCTGCCATGACAAACACTGCTTCTCCTGTTACCAGGATATTGCAATATTTTCATGCCAACTGTTTTTCATGAGTGGTACATCGTCTGTGCCACCCCAGCAGTCTCAATTCCAGCTTCTGCAACTCCAGCAAGAAACAAGCTTGCTCCAAAGCACCCCAAGTTCCTCCAACACTGCCCTTACCTCCAGATAACCCTCTGGGGCAGCCTTGCCAGGGCGTGTGCCAGCTTGCTGGCGATGTCTTCTGACAGGTACTTCACTCCAGCGCCAAAAGAGACGAGGACAAAGCCGTTCTCATGTGCACCGTTCACCCACGCCTGGAGATCCTGCAGAGAGCAAAGGTCACACTGAACACTGCACAGGCAAAGCACAGGAACCATAAGCAAACATGGCTCAGAAAGAGCAGTTGTTGGTGCCTTTGCTGCTTCAGAAGCCAAGATCCACAAATCCCAAACATTCTAGGAGTCACCGTGAACAATGGCTCACAACTCAGAATCCAGGGCAGAGGCCACCAACAGCAAAACCCTTCCGTGTTTGTTATAGCTTCAGTATTAACCACCGGTGGCTTGAGACAATTTGTCCCTAATTAACTGATCAGTTGACACACATTCACAAGTTAACAGGCTGCATTTTAACTCAAAGCATAAATAGATCTATCTTACACTATCAGCTTGGAAGCCCTGCACAGGAGAAGTGTGAATGAAGCTCGGGATTCAGCTGTGTCATTTCCAGCCTTCGGCAAAGTGAGAATGCTTCAAAAGCCTTGCTTTGCTTTCATTTATATAAAAAGAATAAACACAACTGCAAAGAAGCCAGAGCTTCTAAAGACACTGTCAGTTCCTACTGCTCAAGGAGTAAAGAAAATATACCCATTACTTTTCAAAGCATAGATTTGAATTCCAGGGTTCTCCTAATACAACTGTTAGCAGTGGAAACAAACAAAACCCTACCACTGACATATCAGTGGGATGAAGAATATCTTCCGTTTCTCCAGATATGGTTTAAGCACAAGCCTGCCCAACACCATTGCAGCAATAGGAAATGAGCAAAGAGAAAATGAAGAGCTGTGCTCACAATGTCCCTCTTGTCCTGGTAATAAATAGGAGAACCGACAGTAACGGAGTAACACCGTGCTATCGTATCCGAGCACAAAACCCAGCACATTGCACTGGGGGTTGTGCACTGCTCCCTGCTATAAAGCAAAAAAGATTTCCATTTTGGTTAAAATCCACAGTATGTCCTTTTCCAGTGCATTTTCCTTTTTTTAATCATGTGAAGGGAGAGCGAGAAGGCAAAGGAGGGGAAGTGCCTCTGACCCTCCTCGAAGCTGAATCATTTATTAGGGACTGAACCTCTGACACAGAAGTTTCCAAGTGGTTTTGTGATTTATTTAAAGCTCACCCTTGAATCTTGCTTCAGGACCTAAGGCACACTGCAAATATCATTATATTATAGTCACTGTAGTGCTGCAGCTAGTTACATCTTGAAGTCTTTCCCATCAGCTGCTTAAAGCAAAAAAGAACAGAACTTTTTGTGGACTCTAGGACGAACCATTCTGAAAAGCCCAATAATCACTGGTTCTGGTCTCCACGGGGCACTCACCCACCCAGAGGGGCAGATGGCTGGAGTTGTCCTGAGTGCTTTCTTGATGCCACCTCCCTGACAGAGGTGCTCAGGAAGCCACAATCAAGATATTTGTGCTGGCTCTCAAACATAAAAAACCGGCAGACCCTGGGACGCAAATGTCAGGGCAGCCTTGCCTGCAGTAACCATGAGATGGAGATCAAGACACTGAGGCAACACGGGAGACAAAAGCAGTGTCACCTGGGCTTCAAGAAAGCAAATGCCAGCCTCTTCAGCTGGAAGAATCCCATTAACACAAGACAGGCTTGGAAGAGCACATTCCAGCACCACTTACCTCCAAGCTCAAGCATGGTCCTTGCTGATGAGCAGGAGGCCAGCAAAGGTGGCAGGAAGATAAATGATGTAATAAGGAGAGAAAAAAACCAAAAAGACAAAAAAGCATACTTGACTCAGAAGCAGGGACAGGTGGAATATCCAGGCACTGCTTGAGCTTACAGGGATAGGGTTTGGGAAGCCAAAGCTGAACAGCACAAGGGAACTGGTGTCAAAAAAGCTCAAAAAATCTTAGCCTTTATTGGTTTGTTTTTTGGCAATACCAGGTCCCTCAGATCAGAGGGAACATCTGATTAAACTGGACATAAACTACTTATATGGGGCCCAACAGGATGCATTCAGAAATGCCAGGTGCCTGGAAACTGGTGTGGAATGGGTGGAGCAAGAGAGTAATAGCAAGTGTCACTTGGGTTTTTAATGGAGGAAAATCCAGAGTGGTCTATTCAGCCTCAAATTTGATCCCTGGCAAGCGATGGAGAATAATCCTGGATCACCCTGGCATCACAAGGTCCTACCTGTGACTGCCTCTCCTTGGCTAGAGATAGGTGTGCTGCTGGAGATGAGCCTGCTCTAGCTGAGAACTGGCTCCCAATGCCACTGCTCCTCTGTGCTTAATGAGAAATTCTGGGAGACTTCACAGATCAGATGTACTTACACAGCAACAATTACACTTCATTACAGAAGCATAGAGGAAGTATAAATATTACCCTGAATGGAATTACTAAAACAGCATTTAAAAAAATGCCCATGTGTAACAAAAAACAGCTGCTAAGTACTTGGAATTTTATGTAGAGGAATAATAGCTTGAAAAAAATAAGGAATCTACAGTCTCTGTCATCTACAGACTTTTACATTTTGTGGAACAGCAAAGCAACCTGCTCTGTGTTGTTATGGTGATTTCATAGCCAAGCCTCTGTAATCCTTCCCTTTGAAGGTAATCCCACTGCTTCAGTAGAACATAACATGAACAAAGGTGCATTTAAAATCTTGACAGGCAAGACAAGATCCTACCACCAATCTGAAAGCATGGGATTTGTTCATCGTATTAAACAGGATTACATTAAAAAAAATAACTGGAATACACAACAAAATAGTTTGTATCAACAGAACCTTAATAGCCACACCAGAGCTGGATGATGCCTGGCCAAAGCAGAGGAACCTGATATTGATCTTTTAGTTTATTTTAGAACACTACATTAGAAAGAAGGTAATTAATTCCTCAGGATCAAAACCGCCCAGTGGCAACCTCAGAAAGACCCAGAGAGTTTCACTCCAGCTTGCTGCGTTTTGACATCAACTGAAATAGTCTTCCCTACCTCAGATTTTACTTAATACTTTACATGGTGCTATTAGCAAGAAGAATTGCTTACCTGCCCTCTGACCTGCAGCCCCTTTCTAATCTGCTTCTCCTGAGGGGTGCTGGACCCCACTACTGGGCACAGCTGCAGAAAATGAACTACAGACTTGTCAGGATAAGGTTCTTCCTGCAAACAGCTGCATCACTGATGGCATAACACAGCCTTGATTCAATGGAATCACTACAAATGTAGGGAGCTGGGTAAAAATTAGGCAATGGAAAACAAGGAACTTACACTGCATCCTCTTAGAGCTCCCTGACTTTGTGGTCTGGATGAGCCCATTATTTTCAGGTTCCTTAAACTTATTATAATTATTTTTGTGACAGCTTTTTAGCACAGAATTTCTTAACATAAGATCAAGTCAAACTGAATCCAAGTGAATGGCAATCTCAGGCCTTTGGTTTTAAGATACAGCTGAATGTCCTGGTACAATTAGCCCAGGCCATGGCACAAAGCCTCAGTATTTCCTTGTATTTTGCCTGCTCTTTGTGTAGTATACAAGGTGTAGCTGTGATACCCACAGCAGATAAAGAGCAGACTATGCTCTTGGCACATCTCAGTAAGGGACTGAATACTGCAGCAGCACTATGGCCACGGCTATGTGTGTCATTTCCTTCTTGCATGTAGACTCCTAAGAGTTCACAAAAGAGAAGCTGGGAGCAATGCTCACAGAACCTGAACACTGGAACTGCACACACACTGATGCCACAGAACGATTTTCTCCGCCTACAATTTCAGCAGCCTTCAGCCACCTTCCTACCTTTCCAACCTCTAGGGCATTATCAGCCCTAACATCCCCCACAGCAGCCTCAAAGAACCCACAAAAAAATCCTCAGAGACAGCGGAGTTCATCCCCCATGAACTCACTCCTTTCTTCCCCTTAAATCCACTTACACTTTTGACCTCAAGCACATTCTGCCCCGGCGATCTAATTACGCTCTGTATGAAAAGGCACTGAGTCAGGATGAGTCATTAGAGCTGCCCTCATTAAAATCAGCACTCCCTGATCGGGCAGCACTTCACGGCTCCTGGCTTGCAGCACAGCGACCTCCTTCTGCCCACTTTAAAGGATTTTCAGGTCTCCTGTAAATTCAGGATGATTTTCTTTCAACACAAGGAAAGGGAGTGACCATTTTGGATGTGTAACCTACAGAAAAAAAAAATCGGGGAAGGGAGTTTGTTACATGATAAGCTGCTTTGAGCCTTCCTCAAATTCCGATTAAAACTTAAACCAAGCACAGAACTGAGAAGTTAATTCAAACTTAAGATACACATCATCAGGACATGCATGTCTTTAAATGGCTCTCTCAGGGACTGGAAGAGAGCAACTAACGCTCTCCCTCACCCCCAAATATAAGTAACTTTCAGCTTTTCTTTAAACTGAGTCAAGGCATTTTCTTTCTAAGTTCTAGCACAGCCAAGAGACTACACTACCTCGTTGAAGCTACGCTGCCAACTTGACAAACCTAGCAGTGACTTAGAAACAGGTATCTGGCTTTGCCCTTCCAAACCAGCAATCAAAACTTAAGGAATTATAGCCCCCAAACCTCGATGAACCTTACAGCAAAACTTCAAATACAAATTCTAATGAAGAACCAGAACAGACACTCACAGAGCTTGTGTACATCATGTCCATTGAAAGTGTAAGCCTGGCAAGTCTAATACAGCACATTCACATTCTGAACTCAACTGTGAACTACATTTTCCAACTCAATTTTGTGTTTCATCCAGTTACAGCTTTATACACATTCATAATAAAGGATCACCTAATACACGTACTGGAACCAACCCAAATTTTCACTTAAATGGTTTAAAAATAATGCAAATATCACCTAATATCTATATTTATTACCAATTTCACAGAAGTTACTTTTAAAAAATAATAAACAATGCATACTAAAGTATAAAAAATTTAAAGGACCTCTACTTAGAACACTGTGCCCAACCCTGTCAGGTCTCTGCTTGTCCCCATGTAAGTTCTGTGCAAATTCATGTCCTTTGGGAGAAATGGTACAGGACTCTGCACTTGTACAGGGAGAAGAAGCACTTATTGATCTGTGCTGCAGTATAGGAATGATGGGGGAGGAATAAAGAAATAAAATCCATCTTTTGACCAATGTGAGACAGGAATGCTATTGTGCCAGCCCCACTATGTGGGCTTTGTTCTGCCTGGTTTTCTAATTAGCCATTCTCTGCAAGCCCCGGTGCTGAACACACAGCTGTGAGCAGGGAGTGAGGGCCCAGCTGGCAGTAACCAGTGGTGCCTAATACTGAGCTTTGTTTCAGATAAACAAAGTGCACAAATACAAACATAACCGGGTGTAATATCCGAAGCTTCCCCTGTTCAGCTGCTCGATTCAAATGCACGACAGCACAAACGCCTGTTCTTCGAATATGGTTGCAAACCACCCTTGCCCCAAGGCAGAGCACAGGCATCCTACACAACATCTCCTACAAAATGGTGTTTAGAGCAGACAAAACCAGATGTATTTTAAAGTAAGAAGCCATCTTTAGAAACAAGATACTCGCTGATAAATAAACAGAAGGGTATAATGACCATTTTTTTGAATGTCCAAACTCTTCTGCCATCCTCTGAGCAGTACTTCTCTCGTGTGACATATTTGAATTCTGTATTAATGCATTTTTATTTCAGATTGTACTAATGCAACAATATCAGAACAGGTGGTCTAAGAGCATACGGGTGCCCTTTATAACCTTTACTATCACAAAACAAACAGGATCATATCATATAACCTAAAAGTTATAAAAACCCTGTAATTCCACAGCAAACTGAAAAACTACCACTCCAGGCCAAGTAAGCTGTCTGTATTTACTCGCCATGAATTAAGTCAGCCTAACCAAAAAGAGAAGGTTCTATTTGCTTGGAGCAGCAAAGGCAAGGAACATAGCAGTGAACACGGCAGTGAACACAGAGGGCACAAGGCAGAGGATGGAGTCAGCCTCCCTGACTCCACACACACAGCTGTTTCTGCTGGCTTTGCATTGCCCGGTGCCCCGCTCACACGCTGAAGGTTATTTTCCACTGACTGAATTCCTGCCTTTTAAAAACTACAGCTACTAGGCAAAAGCCATTCTCCCATTTTATCAGGACTTGCTCCTTGCCATATCACCCATCTAAAGTTCTTAGTTCAATTAAGAGCAGACATGCAGCTCCCAATGGGGACAGGATCCTCCTGAGCCCCCATTTTCCTCTGTGCTAAGAACACGTTAATTCTTGTGTTCCCTGGGCTTCACTTGTGGGATCTGCCATACAAAAAGTGCATGCAGTTCATATTCACACAATTTCTTCGTATTTTGTAATTCATACTGGCAGAATAAGGTAACTCAAGAAACAATACCTTGTGCCCATTAAAGCGGCATAGTCTAATGCCTCAATCTGAGTAAATCCCTGTTTTCTTGCTGGCTAGGAAGAAAGAAACTTGCTACCACTAGGGAAACAAACTCTAAAGATCTGAACTTTTTCCTATCAGAACCCCAAGCAGTACTAAGTATGGTCACCACATATTAATCTAACAATGCTGTTAAATTTTTTAATATTATACACAGATTCAACCCTGATGAAATACAAACATCTTTTTCCTTTGACATTTCTCACTAATTATTTGCTGTTTATACATATATACACTGTGTATCTGACTTCCCACAAATACACAGGGCATTAAAAAAAAAAGGCTTTAAAATCTTATGAAGATTTCCAGTGCCTAAAATGTTCTATATTCTCATCCCAGACCTTTACTGCCTTTTGCCATCCAACAGGGACAGGGAGTTCAAGTCCATTTAACTTAAGAGGACTAAAATCCACACTCCAAAGCAGGTCAGGAAACACAATCCCCCAAGCTTTTGCTCCCATACCTGAGCCCCCTCTAGAGCTGCAGGCATATCCAGTGAAGCTCCCAGAACATGCTCTGCCCAGAGCTAGAGGTCAACCAGGAAAAGTGCAGTGCAAGGACTTCCACGATGCAGAAATCCATTACTCACCAGACCTCTGGCAAGCACCCTGGGAAAGCAACCTTGCCTTTCAAATGAATGGGAGGAGTAGAAAACACAGAGCTTGCCCTTCAGGAGAGGTTATTAAAATCACTGCAGAGAGTAGCGGGTGCAGCAGAGGGATCCTCAAAGCCAGGGTTCCTATTGAAAACCTTGCTGGCATTACCCCACAGGCAACATCCCGTTAAAAAACACCCAAAACCCCACCTTCCAAAGCATGAACTTGCAAGTGTGCACAGAAGAGTGGATGATTATCCAAAGGAAATGCAAACCATTTTTTGGTTTGACCAACCCTCTGAGTTGCTTAATATGGAGCAAAAAAAGGCAACAGGAGTTAAAAAACAGTATTAAGTATGGAGACTGTTTTTATTTACTCTGTCTACAGAACGTAAACTGCTGATAATACAGTTAAAAAAGAAAATTGACAAGAAACTATATTTTAAATACAAACCTCTGTATTGCAGATATTGACATACATCCCACCCATAAATCCACATGAAAAACTCATTTAGGCAGGAAATTGTCTGTCATTTTTCTAGTATGTCACCTACACTTGTGGATGGTAGGAGATAGAACTCTAACCTGCAGCTTAAATCCTTTAAACTAATAATTGCAGTTTCTTCATTTTCCTCTTCAGATAAAATAGCTTTTCTTTCTCTCTGGGGTTTACCTGCTCTTTTTTAACACATTTATAAATACATGTAAAGTGCACACAATACCCATATATTTTGATATATATATTTACATAAACAAGCCATTAGTCACCACCAATTGTTTGAAAAGCCTAAGATGAGCTGGCTTCTGAGCCAAAGACCCACATCCTTCACCCAGACTCCCCCTGGTCAGGGTGAGCAGCAGAACATGCTGCCTGCAGAATTTCCCCCCATGAACAGCCTGGGAAGGCTCAGGAAGATGTGTCTCCCCACAAAGCCCTTGCTGGAGATGCCTCATCCCCCAAAGCAAAGTATTAGTCATAAACAAATAATCCACTTCACCTTTAAGCAACCAGGACATCTGAAAAGCTGTCTTAAGATTTTTTTTTTCCAAGTCAGTAATATTAATAAGTAGGCTTGCTACTCATCAATGTCAAGTTTTGAGCATATTCCCACTTCCCAAACTATAGGAATAGAGTTCTGAAACTCAAGGATGTTCCAAATACCCCAGGAAAAAAGAAGGCCCTCGGAAAAAAATGCTTATCTTCTGTTTTATGTTATAAATGGGTGAAGTACGGGAAAAACACTGGCTTATTTGTCCTCTACAAGGTCATTCCTCAAAACTTGGAGGTGACACTCAATTAAACCACTGTATGTTAGCAAAATGAATAAATCTTGTTAGTTTCTGTGTTCCAATATGAACATGATCAACTAGAATATTTAAACCCACAAAGCCTGTTTACAGCAGTGGCTTGTTAAAGTGTTAGGGTTTTGTTTTCCTATATGAATAAAAATAACAAAGCAACTTCTCTTGCTTTTAGCTTTCATCATCTGACCTATCCAACATCTAAGGTCTGGAACCTCTATTTTCCATTCCCAATACAAAAAACTGCTAGAACTCAACAGATAACCACCCTGGACTGCAATCCATGAATCAAGCAAACTTGTTTTTTTGATGGACAGCATAGGCTTGCTGAAGGTTTGGTGCTCCTTTGTCAGCTCCTGGGATGCCAGCTTTATGTCTGGCACGTGCACCTGTAGGACCTGCCTTCCTCACAAACTGAGCTGGAGATCTTGAACCAATCTCCAACATGAGGCCTGCATCCTTTTCCCTGTATTGTGCACTGAACAGACAGATACTGAGCCACGTTTCTTCCCAAATTTAAAACACAGCAGTACAGCAGAACAGACGTGGTTCACCAACCCAATCCTACTGGAGCAGCCAAGGCTGGACACTACAGCTTTAGGACTGTGGGTACGTGGACAGCTCACACAAAGCTTTCCCAATTCTGGGGGGGAAGAAGCTTTATTCAAAACATATTTCAGAGCCAAAACACATGATCATACAGTTCAGTGCAGAATTTACAGTGCTGCATCATCTCCACCATCCTTAAAAGACTTTCTGCCTCCCCAGCTGACAACTACATGGGCTTTAACACACCGCTAGAACGGCTTCACAGCACCAGGAATTTATTATCCAAACGGGTCTGTAAGAACCACTCCCTGGACTTCAAAAAAAATACTAAAGTGATGGTGCTATGCCACACACAAAAATCTACTGCTACAGTCTTCAAGGGCTCATAGATGTGTCCTTGAATCTGAATGAAGGAGAAAAGCCAGGTTTAAGGAATAGAACATCTCTTGATTCTTCTACCTCTTTCTCAAGATAAATATCAGTACCAGCTAACATGCCTAGTAAACGTACAACTGTCAGCAAGGCTCAGAGAGGAAAAAAAACCAAGCAAAAAACCCAACAAAAAACACCGAAATATTTTTTAGTCAAGGTATTTCAAAGCCACCAATTTGCTGCATAGATTTTGATCTGTATAATAATGAGCTCAGATAAGAGATGTCCACAGAAGTGTGAGGAAGTTCCTATAATTATCTGTTGACAGCTGTGACTGTAAGGACAACTTACTACTCCAAAATGAGAACACACCCTTTTCCACAGCTTGAATTTAGTTTACTCATGGACTGAGTATTTCCCAAGGCAGCTGCTTGTAGCACCCCTCGGCTTCCTGCCCTGATTCAGGGACCTATCTTATCAGGCTGATTAGTGCCTCGTACACATCAACCTGGTCACAAAGTGTAAGTGCCAGAGCAGAGGTTTCCTTGTTGCTTTACAAGGGTGCTCCTTTAAAAAGCCAGCTTCATTCAGATCCCACTGGAGAAGTGTAGTGAGGAAGAGGCAGAGCAACCTGTGATTTTCCCTAATGGCCAATGACAGTTATCCAGAAAATACTTCCAGGGAACACCACACCCTCAATAGTTTAAGTCACTGATGACCTTAAGGACTTGATAGCCGGTCTGTTTCCAGCTTTTCATCTTTTAAGGCTAGTTCTCCTCACACTGACCTCCAATTTTATGAGTTAAGTACACAAATCCTGGACTCTGCACCCATCGCCCATAAGTGAATAAAATCTCACATGCTTGTGGGTTAAGTCACTTTAACCATCTCCTTGTTTTTTACTGAAGCAGCACAGCATACTTCGTGCAAGAAGCACCGTCTAAACCCAGTTTAACCAGTGAAAATGTCACACCGGCTCCCACAGAAGCCAACTGGAACTGCCTACGCAGAGCTCCGCAAAGCCACTATCAGCCCGCCCACCACGGCAGCGCAGAGTGACAGAGCGTGCTCGGCTTCATCCACCTGCAGCAGAGAATGGAAGAGGGAGTGTGCCATCCCCCCGGCACTTCATCCACTGCCCGCACAGGCACGGCTGACCCTGCCTCGCCAAGGAGGGAGCCGCAAGGCACCGCAGGGAGCCGGGCAGAGCGGTGACCTCCAAAGGACCCGCTGCTCTCCCCGCTGGCTCCCCCTCCTTGGCACGCCGATCACTGCGACTTCCCGAGGGACACTGCGCCAAGCGCAGACCGACACCGGGGCACTGCCTGTGAGGAGAACAGCGAGGAGGACCGGAGCCTTCCCGAGGCACCCGGGCAAGCTGCAACCCAAAGACACGCTCGCCCTTCGTGCGCCACAGCCGGGGGCTGCAGCGTAATTGCCACAGAGCTCAGCAGCGGCTAAAAATCATGCTTGACACAGGCTAACCGCAGGATCAGGAGGGAGGATGTGCCCCAGGATGTGCCGAAATATTAATGCAGATGGCACAGCAAAGCTGGGTCAGGTTATGTATTTAAATATAGATATAAAATACATATATTATATTAACACAGACGACCAGCAAAGCTGGGTCAGTTTGGTTTCCCCTCACACACACACTGTTACATGACATGAATATTCAGCATCTACTGCTACGTGCTACCTCTCAAGCTGTGCTTTCCTAACTTTTCTTTCGAGAATTTCAAGGAACAGCTGTAGAGTGTGAACAGCCACAACACAGAGCTACCCCATCCCCTGGAATGAAAGAATGGCCACCATGGAACACCTTCAAAGATCTTGACTTTTACCTCCTCATTGACTTCTTGGTACTATCCGGTTCTGATTTTTAAGATGTTGCTTATGAACGGAAAGCTAGAACTTTTAACTTATGTGTAGGCATTCTATTATGGTTAAACAAACTGCTTGGTTATTTCTGGTGAGGGGGGAAAAAAAAGTAGAAAACTGTTGACAACACGGGAGTGCCACTACTGAGGTGCCCAGGTAGTCTGAGCAGGTATTTTGGACTTGAAAGAACATCCCTGATTTTTTTCCCAATACTTCTCTAGCAAAGTCGACTAGGCTACTTAAAAGCAGTTTTGGTGAATTCAAGAGACCCAAAAGACAGGGAATAACAGCTTTAGTGGGCAAACTGTAGCTACTGTGTCAAGCTACATGCCTCCTTTACTTAAGAGAGCTGCTGAAGCACCACCAATTCCAGCCCAGCACAGAAACATGAACTAGCTCTGCCTCTGGCTCACCTTAATGCACCAAACCAGAAGCTGCAGAAAATAAATCAGCCAAGGCTGCTGCCTTGGAGATGCAGCAAGAGCAGAGAAGAGCTGCAGCACTCGCTATCTGCACTCACAGTTTTCATCTGCCATGAGAGGGGGACACTTATGAATTTCATTCAATTGCTCAGCAAATAACCTGACTGCTCAGTGTCTTAGCTACAATACACACCACAGTGATATGCATAATAGCTTAGACATGGACAAATTACAGGACAAAAAAAAGCAAAGTGTTCAACTTGGTCCCTCTCTCACATTCAATGAAAACTCATGCATTGAGCACTAAGATTCAATTATCTGATAAAATTTAAAAGAAGGTAAATAATGTCCCAGGTCACTAATAATTATAGGTTGTTTATTTCTCCCACTGTAACAAATATTTGCCGCCATTTTCTTGACCAAGAAGTCTGTTTCAAGGTCACTGTCACTCCTGCTACACTGAACATCAAAAGACACAAACCAGACAACATTAACCTATTCCCCAAATTGATTATGCAAATATCTTTTTTCTCTTATAGAAAAAGGAAATATCAGGCTGGAAAATGAGGAAAAAACCCAATACAGCCAGCATAGTTTTCCTGGAGGGAAAACAGGGATGAACTTTTAGACAGCACAAAGGTACCTTCAAGTCTGCTTTCTCAAGATACCCAACCATTCCTTAATATAAATACATGGATGCACACGTGGAAAAGAAACAGTTAGAAGCAGCACGACTATGGTCATCTCTGATGACATCCTAGAGAACAGACAATAACACTTTTCATAGAAAAAGCAAAGGCTGAAAGAGCCATTTTATGAAACAAATTGTTGAGCACTGCAGATCTACCAAGCCCTTTTTATCATCCAGCCAAAAGCATCCATTAAAAATCACCTCCAAATCAACATCTATTTGTTTATGTTCACAAACAGAAGTGCAAATGACATGGTTTTCTGTGAGATTGGTCTATCACTCACCACTGTATTGCTCAATAGAGGCATTCTTAGGTATAACATATCAAAGATCACTGAAGTAATCAAACTTAATAATTAATCTGTGCAGCAAGGATTTCTGGAGTCAGTCCAGTCATTATCACTATTCCAGTCTGAAGTTCAAAACCTGATGTTCTGCACATTCACAGTAAAAATTCATATCTGAGTGCAGCCACAGTGTCATTCATGTCAACTCTTATCTCCATTTCTCACCCAGTACAGTCTCTCATGCTTATGTACATGTAGTCTTACAGTCACTATCAAATTAAGGGGGACAGAAAAGCAAATACCATAAAAAACCTATACCATGAAATAACCTAGTATAACCTACCAGCAGGCTTCTTTAAGCACCAACAGTATACATCCATTCTCCCTCATGCTCATTTTAAACCATGTTTAGTTAAAAGCTACTGATGTGCTTTCCAAGACAGAGTGAGCTTTAAACCTCCATGTGCAGCATTAAGAACCTCGCTCAAAAGGAAAATACTTCCTGCATCCAAAAAAAGATGAATTTCATTCAGTTTGTGACCAACAGTTCCCCTCACCACCACACAAAGTGAGTTCCAGGGAATATTTCACCAAGCAACAACAGAACAGGTCCCACCTGAAACTCACTGCTTAAAAACTGGCACTCATCACGAGGTCAAGCAGCAATCACAGAAATTACTGTAAAACTCAGCAAACCTTACTTCTGGCAGAGGGCTGGCCGGCTTCGTTAGGATTCCTCCCACATAAACAACGTTGGGTAGCGTAGGTCTCGGAAACTCCAGTGCTACGTCCGTACAAAGCATCCACAGGCTGGATCCATGGACCAAGTCATACATGGACCGCTCTGGAAGAACCTTGTGTTTCTGCATTATCCTTTCGTATTTTGGCAGAACCAAAAAACTGACTCCAAATCTTGAAATCAGGTAAATAACAGTATTTTTAATCCTCTCAAATAGGTTCATGTGGTCTGTGAGTAGCGAGTTAAATTCTGGAACGTAGGACAGGGGAGCTGGAGCTCCCACTTCTGCTGGATACCAGAGGCCAGTGGAAAACACGGCGTATTTAACTCCTAAAAGATGGGCTATAACAAATCCACACATCTCATTGGGATCTACCAGGAGCAGGTCAAATTTTTCCTGCTTGAGGGCACGCATGAGGTTTCGGTTGCCAACGATCATGTCGCAGTTCTTGGAATAGTGGTCCAGGATATCGAACAGTTCGAGGGCAGTCAGCCTCCCCGAGAAGATACTCCTCATCTTGGACTGGAGGAAATCATCCGAGGTGCTGCTGTTAAAGATCCCTGGGTAGCGCTGAAGTCTGTAGTGATTAGATGGAGGAATCTCTCTGCCCTCAGAGAGGAGAAACACTGTCTGGTGACCTTGGTCATGCAAGGCTGAGGCCAGAGTCTTGAAAATATAAAGATGGCTTTCAAACATAATTGGCGGCACAACAACGATTTTGGCAGCCCTCGCAATCCCAACAGCACTCCACAGGAGAATGAAGGCTGGAGCGTACGGCTTCATAGCTGAAAGGAGAAATAAGAGCATTACATCACAGACAACAGGACTACATTTTGCAGTTTAAGCACAACACCCTTTCATTCACACTGTTATGAGCACTTCCACTGCAAGGTCTTGTCTGGTAGTCATCTACAGGCTTCAAGCTGTCCTCCCTTGAGCTGCAGCTCTCTATTCTGATTTTAGCATAATGCTTTCTGGGTTTTTTTTTTTCATATAAGCTAACAGGATAGAGAAGATAGAGGGCTTTCTCCTCCTAAAAGGACATGTAAATTCATGCCACATTTTTCTTTAGTATCAATGCTGATCAGAAATGAAGGGGTAGAAAACCAAAACTCAGGCAGGACGATGCTACTGTTGACTAAGAACCAATTGGAGCTTCCAAAAATGACATTCTGCTTACAGGAACAAGCGCAAGAAGGGGAGTTCGCAATATGCTCATGAATGCTGCAAATTCCACTGAAGCACTTGAACAGGTACTTGGTTCTGAACCTACTTAAATCAGCACTTAGACACCCACTTGAACACCAGCTCTACCTATGCTGAAAAACTCCACTGCCATACTAAATGCACAGATCCTGACAGCAGCACACCGCTGGGGAAAGGGAAAATATTTTTTACAAATGGTTGGGTGATTCAAAATGCTGTATGCAGCAGAGGAAAGCAAAAGGCCTTAAAAGCACAATGAGGACATGTCAGAAACTCCTCAGTCACCATCACCCTCCTAGGACAGAGGAACAAGTACAAGCCAAACCAAACAATCTGCTCTTTCCTCGTGCCAAGCCAATCCACGTGGGAGCTCGAGTCTGTTGCAGTGTCCTTTATAAATAAGAATGCCAGATAACACTGCTACTCATTCCTTGTTATCTCCCTGGTATAGTCATATAATGCTCCTACAACAGATTACTCTGGACTTCTTAGTTAATGTTACATGGATTATCAGCTAACAAACAGAGCATCTTGTTCTTTATATAGCTACTTATAAATTATTATACTCCTATACGTTTATTATGCAAAGAGTTTAAGGGTTTTTTTGAGTTATATTACCCTGTAGCAAGTCTTCTTAAGGATGTCCCTTTCAGGTAGTTTCAGCCAGCAGTTAGGTCTTCCCTAAGCTTTTTCTTCTCCAGGCTAAACACCCCCAAGCTCCCTCAGTTACTCCTCACAGGACTTATTCTCCAGATCCTTCACCAGCTTCACTGCCCTTGTCAGGAAGTGCTCCAGCACCTCCATATTGTTCACGAGGTGGGAGGCCCAGAACTGGACACAGCACTCGAGGCGTGGTCTCAAAGTGCCAAGTACAGAAAGAAGAAACACTGCTCTGGCCTGTGCTCACCTATCCCTGCTGGGGGATAACACTCCTTAGCTAAGGGAGGTGCTAGAAAAAGTAAGTAAATGTGGTTCACCAACGAAACATCCAAGAAAAATGATTAATCAAACTCAGAAAAATCCCATTATTGATTCCATCTCCCAGTGCTAGAAGCATTCCCACGGTATTGAGTTACTGCTCCTGTCAACAAGAACGATATTACAAAACCATGAATGGAGATGCAGGACTGGGAAACTCAGTTATGTTTTTATCAGCAGCAGAAATCAAAGGTTACAGAGCTTAAGAGCTCATCATGATCCAACATGTTGCCACAGGCCAGCTCTACTTCCATCTCCTGATCCAAGGCCTAGAGCACAGCACGGAAGACACAATCCTTAGCCCTAAGGCATATTTTCCATGGCTGGGGTGACACACATGCCACCAAAAGCCATGGGGACTACAGCTACCCTTCACTAGGATATTGACAGTGCGCCCCCACTGCTTCCTCTCTTCCCCACACTTACCTGGCAGCCAAGTTTTAACCAGAAATCACATTGGACATTTTACTCCTTGTGAAGGTATTATAAATACTAACAAGAAAATCTGGCATTATAACTAAAACCATTTACCAAACACCATTTTTTATCCTCTTGCAGTGTTATCAGTGTCAAAAGATGACACAACACACTTCGCTGGCAGTCTCTACCTTGTGGTATCTTCAGAACTGGTAAAACAATAATCACTTCTCTAACACCTATTATGCAACTCGCCTTTTCAACATAAGCACCTTCCACCAGAGCTGGAAAATATATGTACAGGACCTGCCAAGCCATAGAGGTATTAAACACATGATGCTATTAGAGAGATGACGATTAAGTGACATTTTTACTGGGAAAAATTGTATTGACCTTCTATTGAACTTCTGGCAGGAACCTGCAGCCTCATCATTTCATGCCCTGGCCAGACAGAAGCAGAGAGCTCAGGTTTGAATTCAGCAGGAGCAAGGGCAAGAGGTAACAGCATTCTGTAAGCCAATTAATCACGAGCCTAATTCCCATTTGGCAGACTGGGGAATAAGTGGGTGCCTGGTGCCATCAGCAGGGCATCAACACACAACCACCCAAACTCAGCTCCAGGCTCTCTCCCAGACACTCCCCAACTTCAACTGCCCTCAGCAATGAGCTCCCCCAGCACAGCAGGTATTCCCACCGGGAGAGACTTGCCTATTGCAGTGGGAATTTCTGATTCAGCTCATCCCCCAAAGCAGCAAGCAATGCTCAGGCACAGAAGGCCTTACAAAGGTCAGGACAGTGCCAGGGTGGTGCTCAGCTAATCACAACTAGAGCTCAGGGATTCTTCCTCCTAACTCCCAGCCACACTCAAGCAGTGAACTCCCAGAACACACCACTTGCCAAAATAAATAAAAAGGATCAACGTCCAATGCAAAAGCCTTCCGTTTCTGCACACCTGGAACATGAAAAAGAATTATCAGGTGCCCTGACAGAAAAGAGGAAACAAAAGCCCAGAGACACAGAATGATGCATTTCTCCAGGATGGTTAACAACACAAACCCATTTTGTACCTCTGTCTTAAGTCCTTCTTCTTACCATTTGCCTCCATTAAACAAGACTGTTTCAGTATCTGAGCTGGCATGCAACATCCTTTTATCACAGAGGGTAAAAAGGAAAATCCAAATTCACTGACATTTAAAAAAACCCCAAAACACAACAGAGCCCCCAACAAAACAACACCCACAAAATGATCACTGAATTGATGCCATCTCTTTCAGCAAAAAAATCCTAAAAACAAGGATATGGAGAAGAACCAGATGCAGAGTGGCTTTATAGTAGTGAATTCAACTGCTGATTGTAAAGGGTTCTCCTATTGGAGCACTGCAAGAAAAAGTTTAAGGCACACCAAGAAGTTAAACATTAACTTTATGAGTAGCTGTTGGTGTAGGTTTAATGACTTATATGTGGAGGTTTTCAAATGAAAGAGAAAGAGTGAGTTTTAGAGGGTTACAGAAAATGAAGCACACTCCTGGACAGTCAGACTGTTGGAGAGGTTTTCAGCTGACCAGAACACTTCTAAATCATTATTTATTTGTTTTAAGGAAGTACTTTTCCATTCACCAGGAAGGACCAAGCAAGACACACAAGAAGTGTGACTACACAAAAAATAATTACTTCCAGAAGAAAAAAATAGGAGGGAGGATCTTGTTCCCCCTTCTTCACAAAGCTCTGATGCTTGAAAGCTGGACAATGTGGAAATGAACTGAATCACACTGAAGTAAGTGTAGCACTAGCTGTCTTTCAGAATAATAATTTAAACATTAAAACTTAATGCCATTTATATAAACATCAATCTTAAATTATTTTAGATCAATTCCAATTAATAATTGGCATAACAGTCAATTACAGTCCAGAACACCTACCCAAGATTACATTTAGATTTGCTGCCAATCCTTAACAATCTGCTAATCACGGCTAATAGAACTTTTTGGCATGTTTGAGGGTTTTTTTTTTCTGTTTCACACACCTAGCTGCCTACCTGCTATTTCTGAAACTCAGAAAAAGCTATTTTCAAGCCAGCAATACCACTGTCCACATCTTCGTCCATTTTAGAGAGATCCTGAAGCAGAAGAGCCTCTCAATCACCTCCATCCAGCACAGCCAGAATGCAAACTGCTCCCGCATTTATCACTACTCAAAAGATTAAACACTTCTTAGGCACTTACACACAAGGATACATAAAGTCCTTTTAATTCACTAACCAAGAACACTTCTGACTTCAAAAGCAGCAAAGGAAGCCTCACAGCGCTTGAGTTCAGCACTGCAATTTGATTTTCTAAGTTCCTCCCTTCCGTTCAGCCTTTCTTCAGATTTGCTAACGTTTGTTGAGTTTACCTGGGCAGTCTGAGCTCTTGAGTTTCCTCTGCCAGCAAAGGTGCCCTTCATCCCAAACAGCAGCGCTCTTCTGACAGCAAAGGAACAATCTCTGAGTTGCTGATCACTTTCACCTTACCCAAAGGGCTCAAATTACTCATTACCATTTCACAGAGACAGCAAAGGTTAAAGGAACAGGCGGCCACCTCTGCAAGCCCAAATCTGGGAGCTGATTAGCAATGAAATTACTGTGCCCAAATGGAAAGCTAATGCGTGTATCCCAGGAAGATTATTATTTTTAAAAAGAGGGAAACTTGAAATTTTCATGCATTTCCGAAAACTGCCACAGTTATGCCGATAATATGCAGATTCATTCCTCCACCTCGCTCTCAGTGTTGTCCCCCTCCCTTTACTACACCTCATCACACAAAAATCAGTATTTTAGAAAGAAGAACACAAACTCTGCTCTTGGAGCTGTAAACTCTCCAAAACTTGACATCAGTATCTGAACCAATTGGAACAAAAAGGCAGAAACACCATTTTAAATTTTTTTTCTTTTTTCAGCAACTAAACTTACATTAAAAGCTGCAGATCTGATGTAGTTTCCACGTAGGTAGAGGGACCTTGACTGTTTTCAATTACATACAGCCACCACCCATGCCAGCCTCCAGAGTCAGCTGCTTTTCTCCCACTAAGGCATACTTGACCTCAGTTATCCCACCTGAGGTGAAAACCTGGAACCATGAGCAGGGCAATCCCACCATACCATGCCCAACTGCAGCCATGACCACAGATAAATATAAACAGGGTGTTTATTTCTCTTCAGATGTGCTGTAGCTGTAGGAAGAGGCACAGGGTTGAAAGCATAGCAAGAGAAATGCTGAGGGAAGCTAAAGAACGACTGGTCATGGAGAACACTGCAAACAGCCTCTGGGAAAAAACAAAAAAACAACCAAAGCAGCTGCTGACTATGCTTTACTACTGCTCTTAATAGAAAGGAAGCATTGAAACGGGGAAAGAAATGACCACTAATCTCAGATTGTTACCTGACATTACCCAACTCACTGCTGTTCCTGCCCTTCCCCGCCCACTCAACTTCATTGACACGAACCTACTTCATGCGCAGTTCTGTTTGCTTTAGCTGCTATTAAACACAGTTTCACAGGTAAAACATGGTACCCATCCTCCAGAGGCTTGTGAACACCTCAGTTATACAAATAGAGAGTCAAGCCCTACAACCCAGGTTGCACGACCAAAGGCCCCGTAAGCAAGGCCTTTTATCAAGCTCAAGATAGCCAGGAATGACTAACAGAAGGCACTTGCAGTTAAGTATAATGCTGAAAGACAAAGAAAACATTGCAAGACAAAGAAAAGGTTTCACTAATACTGAGTACAGGATGATTCTATGGTAAAAATACTTAGTACTCAACCCAAATCTTAGCTGTGTCAGCCAAACACACACAGTTGATATTAAAGACAAAATATAGATACACATACACATGATGCATCACATGCATCAATTCCAAACTGTGAAGGAGTGACCAAAGAAAAACTCTTCCTTTTACACATCTTTGAAGACATCTAGTTTTTCACACTCCCTCCAAACTTTTTTAGACTTAATAGCAGTCCACATCAGCGGTTTTCTGCCGAGCATCTAAAAACGCTGCCTGTGTGAGGAAATGCATTGCCCAAATTATGTCTGACAGTGAATCTCAGAAAATAATTTTATCATGGAGACCGGAAGGTTTTAATTAGTAGCATAACAGTTGACAGTAAGGAAGACGATGATCCTCAAGCTTAAACTTGCCTCCTAACCATTTCTTTAAGCTGGGAATTGTAAAACATGTTCTTAACCCATCATACTGTTTGCTGTGCTGTATATATTCCACAGGCAATCCAAAATACTACTCCCTAATCCTTTAGGAGCATTACAGTAAACCAGGCCCGCAAACTGACTTCAGGCAGCAAACTGCAGTTTAAGATTAAGAAGCACTTGTTACTATGTGACTCACATGCTGAAAAGCCGCAAAAAGCCATCGGAAATGCAGAAATGAGCCGAGTTTTGGAGCAACAAACCAGGAAATTATCTGGGAAAAGACTCTGGTACCAGGTATTGTACAACCTTTGGATTTATGTCCTTAAATTTTCCCTATCACACATCCTGTTACTAATTGCTGAGGCTCAGTGCGTGCTATGATTGCTATTCCATGTTGCAATGTTTTAGATGAGTGGTGTGATTTGGATTTCAACTACAGGCTCCTTTTTCAACTAAATTAATAAATTAAGAAATTAGTAAGACACATGTATCAACAAGAGCAAGCTTTTGCATTTACTTCGTACAGTTTCCCAAACAACATCTTCTCTCCAATGACTGAAGCATTTCAATGAGTACAAGAATATCTCAGCCGCAGACAAAAGAGGAAGATTTACAGGCATTACAATGTCACTGCAGTCCTCTGTCAGACTTACCGTGTCAGCTATGCAAACAGCAAAGGAGCTATTAAGAGGGAGTCAAAAGGATAAGCAATTTATGAAGCCAGTTCTAGTAACCACTTACTTTATGTGCAACAGGTTTTTATCAAACACTGAAGGGTTTTCCCTAAGCTTTTGTACTCAACCACGGTAGAAAAAGGATTTTAGAAATCCTCACTCCACATGTAGCATGGCAGAAGAGGCACTTCATAGAAATACAGGTTCTCCAATTTATAAACAAAATATTTGCAATAAGCATGCTAGTAGATGGATCTTTGAGAAGTTACAAGGGAATACAACTCTTATGCAAGGCATTCTGTCCTATGAAGATGACTTTATAGCAAGTGGCCCAAGTATAGCACTCCTGCTAACATTTCACCACTGGCTTTTGGAAAGAAGTGCTCTGTGATTCTTCAGGGTTACAGGAAACTGTCCCAGACTTCTGAAAAGACTGATCACATCTAGAAAGATTAAATATTTATGAATATTATCTTTATGACATGGTTATATTCTAAATCTACTCAGGACTTCCAAATATACTGAGAGCAATGATTTGATCTTTTAATCAAGTCCCTTATAAACCCATGCAAGGCCTGCATGCTTTAGGGTCATGCTGCAGTAGTGACTCTATCAGCCAAAACCTGATTTCCCTGAGAGTAAAGGACTCAAGCCTAAATATTTTCATAACATGAACTAAGTTCCAGTAGGGCAAAAGCACCTTCCACTCCACATGGCCTACATTCCTTAACACTCCATGCAATAAAACTGAGCAAACAATACACAGTAAAAATATAAACTTTATTGAAGGTCAGTATTGTACAAGCATCCATTTTCCAAGTTCAGCCCAACTAACTGCATGGAATTGAGTTTCATCAAGATTTTAAAACCTGTGAAACATTAACCTCTCTAGACCTACCAGGTAGGGTAGTCAAAACAAATCAAAAGACATTCTTAAGGCATTGAATAACCCAGATAAAGCCAATAGAGGAAGAACAGCCAGTCCTTTTAGCCTGCTGGCCATCTCAAACAGGGTATCTCAAGACCCCTATAATCTGTAACACTTTACATAGTGAGGGTTAGCAAAACCAAGCACTCACACATTGCTCCAAACCCTTTGTGCCTCCCACGGAGGGCAGCCCGACTCGCTGTGCCAGTGGCTCGGATTTCTCCGCATTGGCGCTCTCCATTTCGCAGCTCTGTTGCTGGTTGCCCGTGGTTATCCCACCCCCAGCACCTTGGAAAGCCAACTGCTGACTGCACACAGCCAAGAGCCATCTGTCTGCAAGAGACACACACACTCCTGGTGGAGAGATCTGTCTGCTTCATCCAATGCGACCTGAGAGCCTTTCCTGACAAATTACACACCTTCCTTCACAGCAACCGGCAACTCACACAAGACACGGTGTTTTGGCAACAACATTCAAGTCCGCTCAGCTCCTGGAGACCTTTCCTCCAAGTATCCAGACCTGAAACCCTAAGTTTCTTGACCTGCTGCGGCCATTTTGCACCAGAAAGAACCAGAAATACTGCTGTGACATCAGGACTGAGCATATTAACAGAGAGCAGACAACAGGTTATTCCACATTTCCAGAGGCCACCAGTGCTGGTGAAGATGTTTTTTACTGGCCCTGCTCCTGCTGTGTGACCATTGTGCCCTGAAGACCCCAGGAACAGAGTAACTCACCACAGGACTAAGTGCTGAAAATAAAAGGAAACTTTCTTCCTGCAGAGAGGATGAGGCCTAAGTGCCACAGCAGCTGATGGTGACAGAGCTGCCTCCACTGAAGGGTCAAAGCCGCCCATGAAGTCTTGGCTCTCACACTGGCATCAAAAGACAGGCTGAAATAGTGGCTGAATGAAGTGCTAAAAAGATGGAAAAAGGTAAAAAAAAAAAAAAAAAACCTGACTGATTTTCAACACTTGAAGTAGTGACTGGATCTCCTTTGATACAACGACCCTCTGAAGAAGGGGCTGTAAGAAATTGCAGTGCATTTTGTTGTGAGCCTAATTTGTTGGTGCCTTTAGTTATATGGTACCATCACCCAAGCATGAATTTAGCCTCATGAACAAGCCTCAGGACCTGAAACAACATTAATTTTAAACTTAAACCTATTTTACTGGGATTTTCACTTCACTTCCATAATTATTGGGGGATGCTTTGCTTTTCACTCCAGCTGGCTTCAGCTTGGTACAAGCTCTCCCTGGTCACGCCATCACATGACACCCAGAAGCACTCAATGAATTTCTTTGTTCCGTTTCTGACTTCATCCTATAGCAAATAAGCACATTTTAACAAGCCACACAAACACAATCACAAAGGAAACCATCACAGGTTTATTTCAGCAGTGGGAAATACAACTTAGAATAAAGTAAAAACACTTAGTTTCATCGTGTTTTGCTCTTATTCAGCTCAATTAAAATAACTGCAGCAACACCACACATGCCAAAACATTTATCTTATTCAGTATGTTAATTAACAGGTTCTGTTTCAAAATTTACAAGTCACTTTTCTTCAAATCCAGTTGCTGTCTGTTGCTTTCATATTTCTATTTTGAGTGCCTGCTTTGAACTACTCCTAGTAGAATCTGGGCCTAGAGTAAGGATAAAAGTGTAGTGTAACAGCTTTCCTGTATAGTGTAAGCCTGAGATTCTGATTTTAAGAGCAAGACTGCATTATTTATCACACCTACAGGGGACAGAAATCAACTTGGGAACCTTCTAGAAGGTGCAAAATACACTACAGCAAGGATTGGGGTTGGCTTGGTTTGGGTTTTTTTGGTAGCTGTACGAAAATGTTTAAATACACATAAGCTTCCTGCCAATTTCTAGCACCAGCAGTTGAGTAAGACTAGAATATAATTCAAGAAATGAAGAGTCTAAAGACAGGGTTCGTAGACTTTCCAAGACAGTCTTAGACTTAAGTACAATCTGTTAATTCACAAATACTATGGAAAAGAGAAAATAAATCCAAAGGTTACAAGGGGTCAAGACAAAAAATGGTTCCCATCTCCAAGACTACAATTCCCAAAACAATCTGGGTGTAAAACTTTCTAAACAAATGAACAATAATCCATCCAGGCACACCCCAAGTGGTTCTACACAAGCACATGTCTGTTCCTACCCACCACAATGGCATTTCCCAGGTATTCCTCCACTTCTGGAAAGCAGCTAAAACATTTTCAACATGAACACCACATAGTAATAAACACCTGATGGGGGTTTAAAACAGAAATAATTTTATAGCCTATATCTGTAGTTATTTCATTAGTTAGCAGTTTAAGACAAGATTGATTGCCTAATAAAAGTATAGTCTGACATAAAAATGACTGAATACTCCAATCTTCAAGTGTACTTCCATGAAAAAAAAGCTAATTGATAAACAAGCAAAATAATTACCAAAGTGCCACAAAGCACAGTAATTAATGATTTATCATTAGGAGTGGCTAAAGAAACATGACAGCTTTACTCCTATATTTTTTACACACTCAGATCTGTTTTTCAAGATTCTCAACTCAGGAAAAAAAAATTCAGATAATCATCAACTGTCCTTGGGCAACTTTCCACACAAGTTCTCACAAGACTGACACCAACAGCTCCCACTTACTTTTAGCCCCACGACTCACGGGTGTCCCAAGCACTAGACTGGCCTATCCAGACACGTTACTGAAACACAAATGGAATTTTCCATTTTGCACTGCTGGGAAGCAAAAATTGTGTGGACAAAACTTGACATAAGCATTTTAAGCTTGATTACTTGCAATAAAGTCTTGCACCCAGGGACCAAACGCATCACCACGCACCCCTCAAAGCTGAGTTTCAGGGAAAAATGCCCTTCTAAGGACCAGCAAGACTTCATCAAGGGGTTTAGTTCTCCAACAAAGCTTTGCTGGCATTTACAGTGCATTGATGTACAGGTTTTAACTGAACTATGGTGACTCTGGACCATGCCAAACCCAATTCTCCTTCTAGCCAAGAGCATTCCTGAGAAGGATTCTGCTACAAGCTCCACCTCAGCACACCACATTATTAAAAAGAAATACTTTTGAGCACATGCTTGCACTATGATAAATTGGCAGAAGCATCTTCCCAAGCAAACCTACAAAAAACCATTTAGCTCCTTGCAAATGGCACCTACGCTCTCTAGCGACCATCTCCTTTTAAAAACCCCTAGCACTTACAAACCTGAAGCAGATCCTACATGAAGTACTACCACAGCTGCTGGGGCTGGCCATGGCAGCAGGCTCTGCTGCCACACTTCCCACCTCACAAGCAAGCTGTGCATCTTGTGATGAAAGCAGTATCCTGAGCAGAACTCCTGCTCCTCACCCAGATTTCATTCAGAGAGGGATGCTCCTTTCATCTCATTTGCAGCGTCAGCCAGAAAACCTCACTTGGCAGTTCAACTAGACCTCACTTTGCCTCAAATTTGAGTATTTCTCAGTTGAAACATGAAATTGGAAAGACAACCATCATGTCCTGAAAACAAAGCTAAAAACACCTGAGTAGTGGCCATGGGTTTTCCTGTTTCTCTTTTTGTTTACTTTGTGCTAGGGTTTTTTTTGTGATTTGTTTTTTTAAGCTAGTACTTAATTTTTGTTGAAAGTTTTTGAAATACTTGTTAAAAGGTGTAGTTCATGAATTGGTGCTCTTGGCACTAAAACACCTGATTCATTTGACTTAACTAACTTTCAAACTGGATGGGGTCTGCAGAAAAAAAAACCCCAAAACAAATCAAATCCAAAATACATAACTGCATTTTACTCTAAAACCATAGATGTCTACATTTAATGTTTGAAGTTTTGGTTACACTTATGCACTCCATTTTCAGGTATAACAAATAAATAACTTTTTTTGTGACTGGCAGTAAAAAATAATTTCTCTAATGGAATATAGCCTTCAATTAAGAAACTTGGAAGTTCCTCCCATTTCTACATTCACGCTGTTACCTCCCTGTAAATAAACTGAGACACAGCCTTAGTATTTGAATTCTTTTAAAAGCATGTTGCTTCTGCAGGGCATCAAGGCTCACTTCCAGCTCAGCTCAAATCAGAAGCTGACTCAAGACTTGCCATTAACTCTCCCTTTAGTACTGAATAAGAAGGAAAATAGTCTTAAGTTGCTTATTTTCTGTGAAGCTGAACCATCCATTCATTGGAGGAAAGAACAGCACAGAGCAAAGAAGAAAGCTATGCTTGTTTCCCTATACAAATAAAATTATGGGCATGACAACTGTACTGTTTAAGAGAAATGGTCATAATAAAGCAGTTTATAGCCACAGTTTGGACTACAAACCCTTTAAACGCTTATTTCTCACAAGGAATATCAGGACATCGCATTTTAACATGCATACATCCAAGTGTCATAAAAGACCAAAAATAATTCATCAAAGGGTTCAAGAAACCTTATGTCACAAGGCTTGAAAATTGCCTCCCAGCAAACCTGTCCTGGGAGAAGGACAGAGAATCCTATTAAATGCTTCCAGGGTATTTTACTGCCTGGAAAACAGGGAGATGAGCCCTCTATAATACCTATTCAAAACTACTTGGAGCTGTATCAGAAGGTCAATTTTCAGCTCAAAGGTACTTTCTAAAACAATAATAAGCGGTCAATCCATGCTGAAATTTTTCTGAGGACTAGAAATACCAACAAAGGAGGTGAATGATGTCAAATGCTTCTCATGTATCAGCATTTCTCAAACACAGCTCTGTCCTCTTCACAAATATGACTTTGTAATAATCAAACAAAAACAAAAATATTTGTTGAAAGTCCAGAGCTGGAGAAAAAAAGTTATTTCATTTGCTAAGCATCTCACAAATTTAATCTCATCACATACAACCCAATAGGCTTTAATACTGCAGTGGGATTTCTCTGGAAAGTAAAAGACAAGGGGCTTGACCAATAAGTAGTAAACCAAGGTAAATTCCTGTACTATTCTGAAGGGAGCAACCTGGCTAAAAACAGCAATGTGGACAAAAAGCACATTAAAGAGCCCAAAGTGGAAAACAGCAGGAAAAGCAAGCATGGGCAATAAATGCAGAGTAGTTTAAGTCAGTCTAATGTATCTCATGCTCAAGAATCTCAATTAGAAAAAAAACAAGTCGGGAAAGACATTGTTACACTTTTAATTACTGCAGAACACTTCAAGTAGTAGGCAGAGTATTCCAGCAATGGGATCTTCTGTGCACGTCTCAACAGGTACAGAGCAGGCCATACACAAAGCTCTGCCAGCAAGTAGCCACCTACCAAGCTGAAATTGCCACCAATCCCATCCACCCAAACCAAGCCACTGCTTCATTAGCACTCACTCAGCGAGACACTTCCCTACAGTCCATTCATGGGCAAGGAGAGGACTCAGAGCTCAGGTGACATCACCCTGCATAGAAGGAGGCAGGATCATTTTGGATGTCCTCTCCTCCAGCCCTGGTTAATCCCATGGGTTTCTCCACCCAAATCCTGCTTTAGAATAACCCAACTGTTTAGAAGCACCCTGAGAAAATAAAATCTACTGTTTACAAAACACTGACATGATTCTCACCTCTGAGTCTCAATATTTAACAGACGCATCACAAAATAAATATTTTGGTTTCTCATGTTCTATAAAGAGCTTCTGTTAAAAGGAAACATGGAAAAAAAGGAAAAATACATCACAAGCATTTTGTGATAAATACTCATTTCCCTGTATTTCAACTGAAATATTTTCACAACAGCATGAAAGCTGTCTCAGAACACAAGACTCCAGCACAAACTGGCTGGTCTTTTGGAAAAGAAAAGCCACTGCAGTATCCAGTATTTGGCCTGGATCAATGACTGAAACAAAGGAACAAAAACAAGGAAACGTGAAGCAAAGGTTAATTGCACACTACGTGGTGTCAGTGCTTTAAAACTAGCTCAGCTAAAAATCTACATGACCTTGTGTGATAATTGCTTGGAGAAAAAAAAAAAAAGGCAAAAAAAAGTAGGCAGCTTCAGACTGGAAACGTTAACTGAGAAAATGTTGACAATAGAAGTCCGGCAATAAGTAACACCATGTGAATATTCCCAAAACTAAGTCACCTGCTTGTAACATAAAAAAAATGTAAAATATATTAATTTCAAGATGTTGGCTTTGAGGGAGGAGACCTTCAAGGATGCCTACTACTAGAGTTGCTCCCTGCTGTCCATCCCCATGGAACTGATGAGCATGCAAAACGGGCTGCGCAATTCCCAATGATTCCCTGTTGTTCCACAGCCAGGGCTCAATGAGTGAGAAGACAATAAGAGCCGAGGTGCCACTCGATACCAGTTTAAACACCGCAACTTCAGCCATGTGTCGCCTGAAAAGTTCACGCTTGACCGTTTTCCTCCTTTTTGAGCCCAACCGGGCGGCGCAGCAGCAATTACGCAACGCAGCTCCTTCAGAGGCGGCTGGGATGGAAAACTCGGGGAATAAATATCCAGGGAGGGCACTGCATCCCAGGCGCTCTGGGAGCCCCCCCAGGTCTACCATGTCCCTCGCACCACGTCCCCAAGCTGGCAGTCGCGAGCAACCCAACTGGGGGGGGGCTCTGCGCCCACACACCGCGG
>VXBS01002676.1:107223-227218 GCA_013400255.1 Sitta europaea
GCCCCTCGACTCTCGCCCCCACCTTGAATGGCTCTCCCTCCTCCCACTACACCCCGCGGGCACCCGGAGGCTTCCCCTTACGTTACGGGAGGGAAAAGGTAAACTGGGACAAGCAGCGAGGTGGAACGAGAGCCCCTCTCCACCTGCCCACCCGGACCCTCTGCTCCGCGCCGCAGCCGGGACCGCCTGGTCCCCCAAGGTACCGCCGAGGCCCCTCACCGCTCTCCCTTCAGGGCCGCTCCTCCGCGTCGCTGCCTCTGGTAAGGAGCCGACCACCGCAGCTCCGCTCGGGGCTCTTGTCCTTCAGCCGGGTCNGCTGCCGGGACGGCGGGCAGCTCCAGGCACAGGGCAGGTCCCCTGCGCCCGCCCCTGACGGGAGGGACCGCGGCCGCCTGCGCCAATCAGCCCCAGCGCGGCTGCTTTTCGGTTCCAGCCCCGAGCCATGGGCAGGGATACCTTCTCCCAGACCGAGTTGCTCCAAACCACGTCCAACTGCTTGGCTACTCCAACACCAACTAAACAATGTAGTTATACCGTTCTCTCTCACCTGACAGGCTTCAAATACAAGCGCTAATTATCCAACTTGTTTTGTGCGTGCGTGGTTTGGGTGGATGCGGATTTCGGTTTTTTTCTCATGTTGTTTATTGCCTATTAATAGTATATCAAAATATGATAAAACCGTAATAGCATAGCTGAAAGACAGTAAAATTCTTGGAAACAACAATATTTTCCCCTCACCTTTCACACACTCTAAAATCCAAACTTTCCCTGTTTCTTTTAACTTACACATTCACTGGAGTTTTTGCAATGAGCTTTAAAGGACAAGAAGTGTCAGATTGCCTTTCTGATTTGACAGATCGAGTTACTCCTTTCATAAAAGTGAAGATTTAAGTTTCATCAGACAAAACAAAAAAGTTAATGAAATTGGAATGGTAGGTTAATGAAATGGCATGGTAAGAAAAACGAACATAAGTTTTAAATTGATTTTCATTCTAGTCAAGATGGCTTGCAAAAGAAAATTATACTTTACTTTCATTTTCAAACCAATCAAATTTATTTGGGGCATGCAGTTTTTCTTTATATTTGCTATAGAGCTTTTTAGGAGCTCTTCTGTTTCTCACATATAGAATAAATCATTAAAGTTTCTCAAACCTCTAGAAGTGGCAATCAGTGCAGGTACCTGGGGAATTCTACTACAATTATTTACCAGACCTTAGTAAAAAATTAAAGGTTCCTTCATGGAATGTTGTACTGAAAATGTCTCACAGTGGTGGTAGTACTTTGAATTTAATTACTGTGTGCTGTTTAATACTACCTCAGGAGTGAATGTTACTTCTAAAACCTTTTGTATTATTCCTCACCCACTCTACCTTTCCTGCCAGCATGTCAGACTTGCTCGTTTTTGTCATCGTTCTGCCTTCCCAGTTTCCTGTCTTGAGCAGATGAGAATAGGTCAGACACAACGTTTTATTGAAAATTAATGTGTTCAAGAGTTAATGATTTTCTCATAACATCCTACATTTATTGTAATGGCATCTTTTCTTGCCTTGTAATGGCAACTTTCCTTGAGTTTCCATTGACTCTATGTACATCATATTGTGCTTCCTTTGCCTGTTATGGTTCCATGCTACTGCCAAATTGATTTTATTTCAAACTCTAGATGTATGTATAATTTTGTATTTAACAATTTTGTTTTTCTTTCAAAATAAATATGAAGCATTTGTTATTAGCTAAACTATGATTATAACTCTAAGGTGTATGAAGTATACAGCAAAATACTGAACAGGGATTTTTTTGTTCTCTAGTATATTCCAGATCCTAACAAAGAAATTCTGCATTGCAAAAGTTTTGAAGTCTTGGAATACAAAATTGTGATAAGAAAATCGGATTCAAATGAAAAAATAAAAATTAGGCTATAAATATGAAGTATTCTTAATTTTTGTTGAAGTTTTACAGGACTAATAAACACTTCAAAGCATTTTTGAAGAACTTTCTATTGTTGTCCAAAGCGACACCTTCATATTATTTTTCAAGAGAGGAATTTAATTAATTTGATTTTAATTTGGACTGTGATGTCACCAAAGTTATTTTTACTGGCTGAGGAACAAGAAATACCTCTTGACGTGACACATTTCTCTGAGGTTGTAGGGGGCCTTCATCCAATGGAATTAGAGTTAGAACTTGATTATGTTGGAGGAAGACAATGGTTTCCTGTTGTGTTTTTATCCTGATGTAGTTTTTATCATAAGAATCAAGAAATACTACACTGTTGATTCCAGATTTGTGAATCTGAAAATCCAGTTAATTGGACTGGACAATATGTGTGAATTATATTGGAGATTATGTCCCTTGTGCTTTTCTACTGATTTGCACGGGTCTGGCCAAAGAGGAAGGAATTTCTCCAGTAGATTTCTGGATCATGATGATTTACATTGAGTTCTTTAAGTGTTTTTTCCTCAGCCTTGATTGTTTTGGCTATACATGCACATACTTCAAGAGTTTTTGCAGAACAAAGTACAAGTATCACCTTCTTGTAACTCAGACTCCAGGATGGTGTTAGCTGCTTTTGCTTCCTGATTGATATGCAGTCATAAGCAGCCAAACTAATTTATTTAGATAGGGTTTGTAGTTCTTTAGCCTTTCCAATATGCCAGAAGGAATTAATCATCTGCAATGTATAGTATCCAATTTAACTGCAGCGTTACCAGACAACCAGCACTTCTAGATCTGCTTGCCACGTCTTTGGAACCTGCTCACAGATCGCCATAAAAGCAAAATGTACAAATGGGTCTGCCTTTGCTGTAGGCAACCGTTGGCCTTATTGTCTCACACAAGTGACACTAACACACAAGTTAATTCTACCTGAATGGGTGACCCCATTACCGTGGTTCCTAACAGAAAACTGAAGTGATCACCCCATGCTTTGTGTCTCGAGTAGGTGTGAAATGGTAATTTCTAGTTAAGTGATGTATATTTGGATAGCAGCGGTTTTTCTCCTAGGTGAGAAACTTGTGATTCACCGCAGTTGTTCTTTCAGTGCAGCCTGTGTAATTACAAAACACAACGTTCTGTTTCCTGGGGCAAAAATTTCAACAAAGGAAGAAGGATTCCTTTATGGACAAATTTAGGTGAGACACCTTATGTCTTATTTATTCCTTGTCTGACAGTACTGTAAGTTTCTGAGGAGGTTTGTTGACCTTGGGGTCAAGACACTTTAATGTAGGAAGATGTTAAACCCATAAATCCCACTTTGCTGTGCCTCGTTGTAAGGGACTTTCTGTGGTTAGAGAAGGCACAGGGAGGAGCACTTAAAGCGTTTGAGCAGATCAAGCAGCTCTCTTATGAGGAAAGACTGAGGAAGGCGGAACACTTCTGTGTGGAAAGGGAATAGCTGAGAGAGGATTTGGTCAAGATCTGCAAAACTGTCAAGGGGTAGAGATCACAGCTCTGCAGCTGCAATTCGCTAGAAGCTGTGATTCAAACACAGGTGACAGTAACTGCAGTGAGCACCAAAGCAGGGTAAAGAGATGAGAGGAAGCTTTTCATGAAAAGCAGCTGACCTTGATTTCCTTTATTACCCTGAGAAGTTAAAAAGGCAGGCTGGTTGAGCAAGGTTAGTAATAGAGTGAGTAGCTTTGAGGGTAAGGTTGCTCTAATCAACCTCTGAAAGTAGGGGTTTTTTTGATCCTGTTATTGTGCAAATACAATAACTAAGTTTTGCGAGTGAGTAATAACAGAGGTGGTTGTCAGAAGGGGTTATGCTGTCTCTCAAGGGTCTTTTCTTTTCCCACTGTTAGAAAGTGAATTGTGGCCTAGAAAAACTTTGTTAACTTTTAAAATGTTTGTTATGTTGAAAACTTTACTGTAGAGGACAGAGGTACTCATTAAGTGCTTTTTTTTGAATTTTTTTATTACTTTAAGCAGAATTCTGTGTGTTAAAACATAGTCAGAAAGTTGAAAGACTCTTGTAGTAGTTTTGCTGTTATTAAGTAAAGATATGTTTTTACAAAAGTTGCTTCTGGAGACTTAGGTTAGGTTTATCCCTGAGCATTTTCAAGTTCTGGGATAATGCTGAAACACAAGTAAGTAGGAAGTGTTAGGTATGGTGTAGGTGCTTCTTAGTTGAATAGAGTTGTTTTTATTGTCTGTTTTAGTGATTTTTTATTCACTTGGGTGTTTTCTACACTTAATGGTGATTTATTGCTGTCAGTTCAAAACCTGTGCGACTCTGTTATTCCAGTGTTTGGATATTGTTCCTTTCCAAGTGCTTCATCACTTCTCACATTTTGTGGTAGTGTGTTCCTCAGCATGCTTTTGAAAAGGAATATAGAAATAGGTAGATGAATGTTTCTGTTCGCAGTCTTGTGTAAGTTGTTTTAAATTCACTTTCATAAGGTTAGTCATTAAGTTTGTAAAAACCCTGCATGTGAAAACACTGTCCTCTTAGTTGAGTTAAAAATGTGTGCGCATTTAGTTTGCTCTTTTACAGGTTTTTATTATCTTACTAGTTAATGAAATAAACAGGGCAGGACATCGAATCCTTTTTATGCCTTTATTAGGACATCAGCTCCGGGGCGGGGGCTCGGGACTGCGCACGCCGCCGCTGCTCCCATGAGGTCGCCAGGAAGGAGGTGCTTCAGTCCTGTCAGTCGTCCCTTGGCAGGCCTGGGCTCCTCACGGGGAGACTGTGGAATACCCCTTTGGCTCCTTCTGTGTAGGGGGTCACCTTAGTCAGGCACTTTCTGGTGGTAGTGAGGACTTCGGGTATTCTGCTAGAAGCATCCTGGTCTTTCTGTTGATTAGGCTATGGGGTTCTTGTGTTTTTCTTTTCTCTGGTTCGTTTGATTTTCAAGGCTCTCCACGTACTCAGAACCCTTTTTGCCTCATTTGCATACGGGGGTTGGCTGTACTCCATGCTGGGGAGCAGCGGCAGTGGCCCGGAAGGGTAAAGGGATACAATATCCGGGTAAGGGATAAATACAATTCACATCTGGGTACAAACACTGGGATTCTTAGTGCTTTAACATTATTAACTTCAGTTTATAGTAAACGTTGTAACAACCATTACTCTCTAACTCACATAACATTATTAACTTCACTCCACAGCAAACATTGTAACAACCATTGCACTCTAACTCACATAGCACATCTTAACTTTGAAATTCACATTCTACTTAAAGGTGCCTTTTCTTCATAACAGTTAACACGATATATAGCTCTTCTTATCCTTCAAAGAGAAGTACTAAGAGCTCATCTTGTTAAATTTAAGGAAAACAATGTGAAACAGGTATTGGTGGTATCATTTTTTCAGCTTAAAATACCAAAAGGTATTCCAAGTCTGATGGCTGGTGGTGGTTGCTTGTTCTAGTTAGCTCATTAGAGAGGAAGAAGTAATTACAGAAGACTACTACAATAGATTTTTTTTTTAATAAGGGAAAAAAAAACAACTTAGCTTGGAGCTAGTCCTATTTCTATACCTAGATTTTGCAAGAGGCTTTTTCAGACCCCACTGTCATTATGTACCTATTTTAACAAGTATTGTGCTCGAAACCTGGCTGCATAGAGAGCAAACAGATCCAGCAAGGTGCTTGATTGTGTTGTGTTTCTACACTTCCTTGTGAGTGGCTTCAGGAAGCATTGCTTAGTTTTGCACTTATGATTCTGATTGAAATTATCCATGATAATGAGCTATGGGTTGTGTAGCTTTCCTGAGTAAGCAAAAAAGATTAGTTCATATGTAATAAGTAGAATAATTAATAGTGCCTGGATACTCTACCAAAAGGTGTTGCTGTTTAACTGAAAGGAAAAAAGAGCAGTAAAACAAACAAACGTATTGCTCCAGCAGTGTTGTATTGTATTTGGTTCTTGTACCATTTCTCATTGACAAAGGAGCTCTTGCCACACCTGTTAAGAAAACACCAAATGCCAAAGCTCTGTGCATCTTGTTTGTTCTTTGGCCCATTTGAGCTGTTATTATAAGGAACAGACTGAGAGTGCAGTACCTCAAAAGGGCTTCAAGGAAATGGTTAAATAAACTGAGATCTACTTGGTAATTCTATACAGACACAGGGCATAGGGGTGTTGTATGGTGTGTGCTTGTTTGGTTTTCTATTTTATACGTTATTATAAGAGAGTCTTTATAGCCTTGGCTGTAGAGTGGTAAAAGCTTGACAAAAGATTAGTTATGAACCTTTTTAAATGGAGTTCTGCATTTCCTTTGTTTCATGCAGATGGCTCCTTTTCTCTTTTTCTGTCTTTTTTTCTTTTTTTTTTCCTCTTCCTGTTGTCAAGCTCTACTGGGTTTGCCGTTTTGATGTCTTTTTAGTTAAAGATGACACTAAGCAGCAGTCTGAAAATGTTTGTTAAACAGTATTAATAGTCTGCTGAGAAGACATGTTCATCCTTCATTAGATGTGTTCTGTCTCCTCAGGTAGTGCTAAGCTCTGCTTGATAAACTAATTGTGGCTGTAGCCTGTGGTACTGTTTCCTTTGTCAGAAAGCTACTCTGATTTTAAGATGAATTTGATGGATCTGTAAAAGCCATTGTAGGACTGGGTTCTCTATGATTTAATAGTCCCAGCCCAGAAGGTCCCTTTCAATCCTGAATTACTGATCAGGTACTGGTGAGAAGTGTGAGGTTAAGAATTGGAGCAGGGCTGTCCAGCCTTCTTTCTGGGATGTTTGCAAGGGATACAGGGCAGTGATCCTGACTTTAAGCTCCAGTGCCAGGAGACTGATAGAAGTACACTTATATGCAAAGCTGGGAAAGGTCAGGGACAATGGCTTCTAGCAAAGGGTAAGAAGCAGAATAACCCAACTCTGGTGAATCCAGCCTGCTAGGAGTGTGTGGCCACAGATGTGATTCCAGAGAAGGGAGAGAATATGACATTCCAGTTGCCATAAGCTTACCTCAGCTCTGAAGTGCTTTGGGAGGCCAGGAACTTCTACTACTGAACTTATTGTGCAGCTGTGTACCCTTGCCAGCAGTCCTGGTTCATCTTGTAACTCTGCTGTTGGGGGTGATGGGGAAGCATGCCAAAGTCACTCTATGTACCTACCACATGCCAAGATGGTGTTTTGGCATGAGACCATGGCAGATCTTTGAAACAAGCTCATCACTTTTGTGTCTGTGTTTCTTGTTGCAAGCATTATGATAGGCTCTGAGAATGTCATACTGAAATCACTGCTTCCAGTATCAGCAGACCTCTTTGTGCTTCAGATGGAGAAGCAGACTTCTTAGGAGGTTGTTCTGTTTTTCTATTCAATCTTTATAGTAATAGATTTTCATCTTTAGGTATTCCTGCTGCCTTACAAGCTATTTTCCCCTCCGTTGTGCTTTTAAGCAGCCCTAGTAATAAAAGTGTTCTATCAAGCTGTTTTCTGAATGCTGCAAAAGCCTTTTTTTCTTAGGCGTCACTTCTCAGATCTAAGAAATTTATCCATACTGTGCAATTCCACCATGGAAGGCTATTTGAGAGACCACAGCCTTTTGCAGCTGAAGTTATGTCTTGTTTTTAGAGCTATACCTTTTAGAATACCTGCTGGGTCATTTTGCACTGTCCCTTTTATGGTGTTACCTTTTCTTACTGGTTTATCTGTTTTTAAAGAGTGCATCCAGTGCTATTTCCTACAATGTCAAGTTTTGCTTTGTTGCTGGTTTCAATTATTTTGTGCTGTCCTTGTGCTTAAGGCAACCAGAAAGCTTGGAGGCCTGAAGTGTAGAATGAATCATTTAGGGCAGACGATCGGCTTTGGAAGAGAGAACAAATTGAAAGTCATTTTCTCTCCAAACTGCTCTTGTTAATTTAGTTTTCAGTGTAGCCTTTCTTCTTCCCTTTTATTTAGAAGATGAACTAAATACCAAGACAAAGATGGGAAAGATACTTCTAAGAATGTCAAGAACACATTTCTATTCCTCCCAAAACTAGGGAAAAGAATAGTCTTAACAAATTAGAATTCCAACAATTAAAAAAAAATTTTTAATTGTATATGTAGGTAATAGAAATCTATTTGTGTGCCATATCATACCCCTGATGATATACTTGTTTCCTTCAAATCAAGGGTCTCAAATAAGTTTCTTTTATGTGTGTTTGTTCAAGTTCTTCATGAGTTTATGTATTAACTTTTGAACTTTTTGTGCATTTAACAATTTTGATGCAATTCTGAGTAATGTAATGTTAAAGGCTGCATTTAAATAACAGTGTTAAATAGAACAAGGGAAATGTCTTTAAGGAAGTACCAAGTTTGTACAGAATATCAGCAACATAATTTACATAAACTCTAGGAAGTCAGTTTTAAACTATTTCAGAAAAAACCTAATATTTGTGTTATGGGGAGTCTGTTCTCTCCTTTTCAAGTAAGCTTTTTGATCTGCTGCCATTTTCTAGGAATTGTTTCTTTTTTTCTCCTTTTGGAGGAGAAATTTGCCTTGCATTAACCCTCCATTTAGTTTCTTTGCATTGTTTTTTCGTGAATGCATTCTCAAGTAGTTGTGTGGAAATGGAGCTAACTAGCTTGTATCTCTGGATATCCACATAACCCTGTCTGTGCTTACGATGCACAAGGTACACCAAAATTGGATGGGAATAACATAATTGCAGCCGGATGTGTTGGCCTGACCTTGTGATGTGGGGGAGAGCAGTTCTGTGTTTCTCAGCACAGAACTCTTCCATCTATCTGCAACCCAGGGTTGATATCATCACATAATGATGTGTTTCCTGTGTTTGTCTCCTCGTATCAATCATCTTCCTCTGCAGGACCTCATCCTTTACTCAGCCCTCAGTGATTTACTTGAAGCTCTTGTCTCTTGCTGAATGCATCCATATTAAAGCCCTCCTGGGAGCATTGAATAATACACTGTATGTTTTGCTAAGGGAACCTGGATCTTATTTCATATCAAGAGTGTGTTAAACATATGCAAGAGCATGCAAGTGTTTGGAGCAGTGAACTGTTACACTAACATTTATCCCATTATCTTATTACTTTAGCTGTAATGGCTGAACTGCAGCTGATCAGAGTGCATGTTTAGGGAAGAAAATCTGCTATTTCATGATTAATCTCTTTTCCTGCCCAGTAGTTTTAGCAACCCTTTTGGAATGTCAGTTCTTTTATTGATAAGGCGTGGTCAAGTTTGATCAGTTTGCAGTTAATATAATTTTTTCCTTTTTTTGTTGTGTAAGTTGTTGTGGTTGGGGCAGTGAATATTTTTCTATATGTGATTATTAACTGAGACTTTATTAGCTATTATTAACTGTAGTAAATGATTATTGAGATTTTTGATTTTGTGTGCTGTGAATGGAGAAGTGTAGTGAAATCCATTACAGAACTGTCATATGTGTATTTGAGTATTTGGGAGCCTTAATCCATCTTCCTTCTGTAGAAATCTGCTGCTTCATGTTGCACTTGTAGATGTTTTTGGAACACAGTTTTGGAGATGGTTTCTGGCTACAGTTACTCCAGATAGACATCCATGGGCGTGGGAATCCTACAGTAGTCCAGATTGGAAGCTGCGTCTGGAGGTTTAATCTCACCCCTGCCCAGCATTGGTCATATTAGTTTTGGATGCTTAGGACCTGGCCACTTCAGTCTGGAATATTTGAGTATCAGGGTTCCACAGCCTATCTGACTGTGTTTTCAGTGTTTGACAACAAGGTTGGTTTTTTCCATTATCTAGGCAGCTGTTCTTGGCCTTTGTCTGCTGCCTTTCATATTATTGCTGAGCACTTCCCAAAAAGACTTGCTGCTCCTTTACCCATTCCCACTGTACACTGGAGACTGTAATGAGTTCTCCCCTCAGCTCTCTCTTGAGATGCAGGACACTGGAAAATCTATTTACCTGCTTTCCTACAGTCTTGCCAGGGTATGGATTTTGGGTGTTAGTATAGAAGTAGCCCTCCACACCTACTGAAATCATGGCTTATTTTGTAACTCTAGTGCTGTGGGGTTTGTGTGGATCAGAAAGAATGATTCCCAGAAACAAAGTGTCCTGACTCAGATTAGAGGTTGAAATCTGCTAGGACTGGAGGGAAGGATAGGATTGGTTTTTCCCTTTGACTTTATATCTGTGAAATGAGTGAGAACATGCTTGGCAAAGGAACCTCTTGCAGAGGAGACAGCTTGAGGGATGGAGTAAAGAAAAAAATAGGATTAGTGAAAATGAAGGCAGTGGTAGTAGCAAAACCAAGAATTAAATATAGGTGGTGCAGATGCAAAGAGCAAGTTAGCGTTTCTATGTGGTGGGCAAGGGATTGCAGAAGTTACTGTACATTACTGTACTGTCTTAATTGACCCAGGCTTTCTCTTTTTAACTACACAGTAATGTGTTTGTGGACAAGTTAAGAGTGCAAAAATTAATACAAATATTGCAAGAGAGGTATCATGGATACCGTGGAGTTTGGTTTTCCTGGAATAGAGGGGGGAAGATTATTGGATGAAGGGGGAGGAGTTGTTCTGCTTTTTCAGCCACTGCTTTGAATAATGAAATATTTATTCCCTTGGAGAAGAACAGCTGAAACAATAGAGCTGTGTTTATAGAAAAATGGTCATCTGTCCAGACTCTGATTTCTGGTTCATCAATACCTCTTTGTGAGAGGTACTTCCCTCAAATATGCCTTTGTTTCCAATGGAATGTAACCGGGGGCGTATAGTGCAAGGAGTTTCAGTTGGGCTGGCTTAAACAAACAATAAAACAGTGCAGAGACTGAAATTAAAATGTATATATTTGTTCTGTGCCGTGTTCTATTCATTACCTGATTGGAGCATGAGGCAAAACAACACATCTTGAAGCTTCCAGCTGGCTGAGCTGTGCATCTATACAGCAATGTTACATGTGTTTTAAAACATGATTAAAAAGGCAGTTGTCAGGCTTTTGTTATGGTTTGTTTAATGAGATTCTGAATGGTGGAAGTAACCAGAATAGTTCTCAATTCATGCCTGTTCATAAGGACAAACACCAACTTTTTTTCCTTTTTTTCCCCAGACTGCTGAGCCCAGTGATCCACTGTTATGGTTGGAGGGACTATGACAGGTGGTAAGTGAGATGGCTTCAGGTCACTTTGAGTGTAATTCAGTTCTTTTCTGAAAATGACATCTGCTTGCCCAGAGGGTGCTTGAGTCTATTTTCTTCTCTCCATGCCCTGGTATCCTTTGCTGGAAGCAATTGAGAGCTCGGAATATTTATTACCACGTCATTGGTCGTCATGTCCCTGTTGTGATGACAGGGTGTGGTAAGGCTCCTTTTCTCTGCCAGGGAACCACGGTGTGGCCCAGAATGCAAGTTTAATAACATAAGGTATGTTTCTGGTTTGATTTGTTGTGCTTTTTTCCTCTCCATTTGGGGTATTGACCTTGCCCAGTGCTTTGACTTGAGTTGTTTGGTTCTCTTGAAAGCTCTATCTAGTGCTACAAATGCATCAAGAAAGTAAGGAATAGGTTCTGCTGCTTCTTTGTAGGGTAAACCTGTCTCTTGTTTTGTCTTTGCCACAAACAAGGCTCAAGAGCATTCCTCCAGATTCCCTTCCAGCCTAGTTCACATTTGTAAAAATTTGGCTGCATCCCGCCTCTGTGTGGTGCCTTTTTTATTTTTTTATTTTTTTACAGGAGCTTAAGTCAAATGGATTCATCTGGAATAAGTCTGTGTTGGAGAAACGGGTGGTACTGCACTGTGGTCTGCTCTGGAGGCAGAGATGAATATGCAGGAGAGAGGTGGAGGAGAGCTGCTGTTCTGCCAACTGTTTGGGGGTTTTCCCCAAGTGGTTTATGCTTATTTGGATACAGGCAAGCAGTGAGATGTAAGGATACTGCCCTCTCTGCAGCAAGAAGGGTGGCATTCAAGGAACAGTGAATGTGCACTTAAGCAGGAAACAAGGACAAGGATGGCAGCTGCAGAGAGACAAAGACAGCTTCTGCCACTTATTGCAGGTGGACACAAGCACCATGGGATACAGGGATGCAAGTGACCAGGAGCTGGGAAGCAAGGAGCTATAGGAATGATAAATCATGGAGAATATGAATGTCAAGTCAGTAAATTAAAAGCAGGTGAATACAACAGTGCTCATGTGTGGAGAGTCCATTGAGAAGTCAGGACCAGTCACTGAAGAATTTGTCAAGTGACTTGCATGTGTTGGTGACAGGGCTGGCAGTAGTTGCTGTATTGTGTCCTTATGACAGCCTGGATTTAACAGGATGGACATCCTTGTGCCAAGAGTTTATTTGTTCTGGTCACTGAAGAAAACACAAATGCATGCAGCACTGTAAAATGAGCAATATTTCATTCTGACTACTTCTTAGTGTTCTAGTAGCAAAACAGAAAAAATGATCAGAATGAACAGCAAAATTTTATTACCATTGACAACCACAGTGAAGGGCAGATGGTGTCACACCTTGCTGTCTTGCCTGGATCGAACTTTCTGTGACTGATAATGGGAAAATTTCTCTTGGAAAATTTCTCTCTCTCCTAGACTAACACTACCTGCCCTTTTTGTTGTCACCATATTATAGAGCACCAGAGGCATCTTTATATTTCCTTAAGAATTTCAAGGAGAAAGTGCTTACTGATGCCCAGTAAATAAGTGAATATGTAAGGGCAGCATCTTGACAGATCCATCATAAAAGACTTGTCCTCTAGTGTAGTAAAACCTGCTTGTTTGAGCATTTGGAGGGCATAATCTGAGATTGAGTGTCTTTAAATAGCAAGGCATTTGAAGTCCTGTCTTTTTTGTCCCATGAAAATGACACATAATTACCAAGATGAAAATAATGCCTTTAATGTTTTTGATTCTAGAAATATTTTCAGCCTAGCCTCATACAGTTTTCAACCAAGTGATATGAGGCTTGTGGACAAGTCAACAATCAGAAATGAAAGAAAAAAAGCTGCTTGTCGGTATAATGTTTCCCTAGGAAGCTCTTGGTTACAACAGAGCAGAGATGGTTTTTAAACAGACAGGCTAGCTTCAAAGATACACTTCATAAGCAAGAGGGATCAGCTATTTTGACTATAGAGGGAATGACTATAGACTGATAAGGAAGGTGAAACACATGTGTTTTTTTGGCGTATTCAATGCTTAACAGTACCACCACTTAATGCACGGCATTAGCAACATAAGTTACAACCCATTTTATTCCATATTGTGATAGTATATGCTCAGAAGGAAACATAGAAGGAGAAAATCTACAGGCTGAAACAGGGAGGACAGTGGGCAAATTGTGGAAATGCTTCACACATAGAACATCGCTGAGGTAAGTGAAATTTAAGTATGTGAACCTTGCCAAAATAGAAGTTATCCACTCTGATTCCAAAATTGCAACATCCTAGTAGATGAAGCATTTTGTAAATAGTGACACAACTAGAAAGAAATGAATGCTGAAAGTTGGGAGATCTGATGGGATTCAATTTGCATTAAGGGTGATGTAGTGATGCAATACCAAATGATATGTGCGAAAAGGAATTGATTTAGATACCAATTGTATGAGATGGGAAGCTACGGTTCATGCTTGGAACTTCCTGTCGTGGACAGGTTATGTTTACCTGGTCAAGTTGGAGAACATTTGGGGCCTGGGGCAGTGCAGGTTAGCCCTGAAAACCAAAGAATTGTGTTGGTATTATGATCTTGGTATACCATGAGCACAAAAAAACTCCAAACAAAATACCCAAAATAAATCCAAATATTAAATACCAAAACCCCAAACAAAACCCACAAGCCAACAAACCCAAACACTACCACCAAAGAAAAAATAACCAACCAAACAAAAAAACCCACACCAAAAAACCCCACCTGCAAACAAACAAAAACCCCCCAAAAAAGCCCAGAAAAACAAAAAAATTGAACCTCCAAAGATACCAGGAAAATCAACTTGCTTTGTAAGGCAGAATTTTTTGTTCTACCTATCACTTGATATACTTGTTGATTCTGACCAGGTTAGAGACTAAATAACAGCAAATAATTTATTTAAGGCTTTCTCTACCAGCAAGGTGAAATAAACACTGCTGTGGTCTTTGGTTGTGTCTCTTTGCAAGTCAATGAACTAATTTTTTAAAATTTCTTGTTTAGTCTGAGATGAATTGCATCTATGTAATGGAATTTGGAGTAAGTTCACTGGCACCTCTACCATGGTACTGTAGTTGATGAATAGTGCATTTCACAATCTTAGTTGTATTAGTGCTTTGGGTTTTTTCTTGCCTTTTCTTGGACTGTTCTGTGTAATGGCTGACGTTTATTTCTCTAATTTCTGTAATGCTGCTAATCTTTTGGAAGAGAAGATGTTATACATTTCCCTGAGACCCATTCCACTTTAATGCAGGTGGGCTAACAGACGTGTTGGCTGTCCACTGATCTGACTACATGAGCTGATAGCTTTTAAAGACCAGGTTTATTGGGCAAGGGCTTCCCAAATGTGACTTTAGTGGTGGTTGTGCTCTGAAATGAAAAGTGCATGTATTGATATGTCAAAGTGCAGTCATGCACTTTATCTATAATATTCTATTCAAAAATGGGTGAACCTCCAGAAATAACTTGGCACTATCTGCCTTGTAATGCACTGAAAACACGTGTGCCAAGCAAAAAAAGCAGTGTTTGTGCCATGAGAAGTTAATTGATAAGTAAGGAATCATTTTCTGAGTTGTAGGCTCCTAAAGCAGTTTCAGCTTCTGTACCCGAAAGCCTCATCAGATACACCTGCAAGTTGTCATCTCTCATTGTATGCAAAGGATTTAATTTTCCAGCTTCCTGAACATCTGCGTATAGGAGTCTGTAGTTTAACTGAAATGCTGATGGGTCATGAAAACTCCGTTTTACGTGCAGGGCAGAAAGCGCATGTGGCCCCATTATTAAGCTTCACATTAGGTAAGAAATTTTTGCATGCTCAGTCACCTTATTCTGGTGTTTTTCAGTCTGTGTGAGTTCACATATGTGACCTTTTACTGAATCTTTTGTGACTTCATGCCCAAGGGTTTGTGTAGCAAGACTACCTGTCCCTATGAGCCTGACCTCTTAGATCACCACAGCAATAGAATTACTATCTCAATTTAGTGTGAAAGTCTTTGATTGGCACAGCGTTTGGGACATGTATCTGCATATCTTGCTCCAAAGAGCCTATTAGCTGTCTGAGGCACTGCCTTATGAGTGCATGGCAATTAAGGAGAACACAGGAGTTGGAAATTTTATTGGGTTCACCAAAGGATTTGGGGCAGCATAACCTGTTTTAGTTTTTAGCAAATGCACTTTCCTCCTTACAGTAATTTCAGGAACAGAACTCAAAAATGGTTTTTATTAGTGCAACAATTTCCAGCATGTAATTCTCCAGGTAAGCTGTATGTCCATAGTCGTTGTCTTCTGTATGTGATGCTCTCACATGTTTTTGGATGTACAAAAACTTTGCAAGTTTTGTTTTACCCTCTTCTTTCTCAGAATCTCTCCTGTCAGAGTTGTTGATAATGTCTTGGTGTAAATGAGAAAGCTATCTTCATCTGTTCTTGTTCTCCTTAAGGGGAATGCTCTGCAATGTGTGAAGTATTATCCATGGGGCTTCTCCATTCATATGCAATTCCTCTTTTTATTGTACTCTGTGATAATAAAGATATCCTTTTATTATAAGCTATCTATGTGTCACTTGCTTTTTACTTGTTTGTTCATTCTTTATTCTTCTTCCAGCTCAACCCATTGTACTAATTGGTTCCATTTTAACTTTGATTTGTCAGTAACAAATTATAAGTGTATTGTGTGTAAGAATCGGGATCTATATATATGTATTTAGAAAGATCATCTGGACCCAAGTGTTAATTATTTTTTCATTTTCAGTCTGAAACATTGTGCTGAGTGCAATTAGAATGAGCATTTAAACACAGAATCACAAAATTTTTCGTGACTTTTTTGTGAGATACCGCAAGGACTTCAGTGAGGGTTAAATGTGAGCTTAACTCTGGTTTGGCTCAGAGGCAAGCTTCCTGCTATAATCCATTGTTTAAAATACCTCTCAGATCGTGCACGGGAAAGCAACGGTTGATATGATCTAGTGTGTAAGGAATACTGCAGTAACAAGGTCCTGTGAGCCATGCTGAGCGTTCAGATTGCCTGCACGATCAGTGTTCAAGGACGTCAGGCCCTAGGTACCATTGACATTTCTCTGGCTTTTCAGTGACTATCACCTAGTCTGCCAGGGAGACTCACAGTGAATCACAAGGAAGTTCTGGACAAATATTTCAGTTTCCTTTATTTATGGTGTGGGAACAGAAGTATGCTAAACACAGTTCTCTTCGTCTTCATGCTTGATGTGCTTCCTCTTAGATGAAACTGTGGGATTGTGTCATAGCCTGGCACTTACCTTGGCAATGGATGCCAGCCTGACCACAGTGGCTGGGCTGGATTCTGCCCCAGACAGGTGTGGGGGTGTCAGTGCACTGATAGGCATCTCTGCTAGATGGATATCCCAGCTCAAGCATCATCAGGTTAAGGGTCATTACTGTTTGCCTGTGTCTGGACCACTGGATTCACAGGTATGCTTTGGAAGCCATTTGTCTGTGTGCCAATGTGTTGTGAGGACTTAGAGCAGAAGGCTTTCATGCACTACTTATTCTTTGTGCGATTACTTGGAGGAAAAAAAAGCCTAGTACATACCAACCCCCTCCCCAAGTGTTACTGCAGTGCAATCATAGCTTAGGAAAGCATTAATATATTTCTGATAGAAGCTATGTTAACATGCATAATTCAAATTGCTGACTCCGTGTGCTTTTGTGTATGGTGCTTTTGGTATACAAATGGTAAAATCAACAAGCTTGTAGCTGTAGTTTAAAAGGCTCCTGGTCAGAAATCAGGAAATCAAGTTCTAGTTTCTTCATTTGCAAAATTTTTGGCTCATTGAGATTACTTGATCTTTTACTGTCTCAATTTAGTGCCTTGGAAATGAACATAAACTCGCTTATTTTTTCCCTAAACTTTTTACAGCCATTGTTGAGGCATAAAAGGTAATGACTAATTTCAGATGTTCTCCTTAGTAGGATTGGGAAGGAGTGCTATTAACTTTGTAGTGTCATTCAGCAGAGTTACTGAGAAGACAAATGCCACAAGTAGAGATTGTATCATCATCTGTGTTTTGCATAGAGATTCTTCTCAGTGTGTGACAGGAAGAGATCCCCAGACAATCAAAGGCTATGTAGATTTTATGGACTAGACCTTTTGGAGTTCTACTTTTAACATTAGGGTATTAGTGTAGGTATGTAATAACTTTATATTTTCAGTGCTAAATGGCATTTATTTGTTTAAAGTGTAAGGTGGCCAAAACTAAGAATCCAGGGTGTTTTGGAAAGCAACTTGATGCTAAAATGTTGACTCTTGGACTTTTTCTCTTGAACTATAATGTTAAGGACGGTTTTTTTATGTAAAGTCTGGGTCAGGAATGCGGACAAAGATGCTAAAGCTAAGTCAGACAATGGTAATCTTGAGTATTAGGAAACCTTCTGTGTGCTGCCGTACTTCAAGAGAAATTGACTTAGCTTTACATACTTACTGTTCCTAAACTTGTATCAGCTTTTTCCAAGCTGTAAAGCATTGGTGGGACTGTGTTATGGGCTCTTCAGCACAGGAGAGACATTGACATACTGGAGAGTGGGCAGCCAAGGGCCAGGAAGGTGTTCAAGGAAAAGCACCATCCTGTCTGCAGGGAAAGGCTGGGAGCACTGTGGTTCTTCAGCTCAGAAGAGAAGCCTCAGGGCCATCTCATCAGTGGACAAAGAGCTGTAGGGAGGGTACAGAGGAGACAGAACTTGGCTGCCTGTGCTGCCTGGTGCTGCAACTGGAGCCACTGGACACAGCATAAAAGAGGCCTGTTTTCTTCCAAAAGTCAGGAAACATTTTTTTGTCATGAAGGGTGATTGAGCACTTGCAGAGGTTGGCCAGAGAGGTGTGGCATCCACTAAGTCACAGCCAGATCTGAGAGCAAGCCTGGGACAGGACAGTGTACCCTCTAAAGGCATCAGAGTATGACTTCAGGACTTCTCTTCCAACCTCAGCCTGTGATGATGTTAATGATTCATGAACAGGCACATCATAGGACCAAATTGGTTATGCTCTGAAGGTTTAGGCTCTGACTCTCTTCCACAGCTCTACTAAATAGACACATTAGTGTAGGAAAGTGTGACTGAGCCACTACCCCTAGCTAAAAGGGTACCAGGGCTGGGAATGTCTGGTTAAGTTACCTCACTTCTGAGAACCAATCAGCCAGTTACTTTGTATATTTATGGAAAAACACTTTTAATGATGCCTGTCAGATGAAAACATGAAATTATTTTGGGTAAGGAGGGCTGATGTCAGGGGAGTCCAAGTAACTTCTGTCTGGAGGTCTGCAAGCTTTTTCATTAACTTGCAAGTTCTAACTTTTTCTTCTTGCTGATATGAATTGTCTGTAATCTTTAGGCCTGTGAAGTTTAATTTTAAGAATTCCATAATCCAGTATTCAATCAAAATCTGAAATCAAAATTTTAAAACCATGTTATATTATTTTATATTTTTTGACTTGATGGGTTTTTTAAATTAATTTGAAAGGCTTTTGTTGTACCTATCTTGTCTCTGACTTAACTATGTTGTGAAACGCTGTACTCCTTACTAGATACCAGGAAGTAGCACTGCTCAAGGTTTTCCAAACAACAGATGTATTTTAATGTCAGTCATTAACCAGTGGTATGAGCCATTAAAAGCCCACTTGCCTTTTTCACAGCACTGTTCCTCCTAAGCAGGATTCTGAGAACCTTGAGTTTACCTTAGCTACTGCTCTGCAGGGCTGTCTGTGGTGTTTGTGCCTGGTAAGGGACAGGTTACTACATAAAGGCTACAACCTTGAGTAGGTTTATGAACATATGAAATAATATGCATTGGTAATGCAAAATAATAGGAAATAATACATATTATTGTTCTGCTCAGAAAACCCCCAGCACACACTATTTAGTCAGGCTGTAGATAATGAAGACGATTGTTTAGTTTTTCTCAGGGCAGTTATTGTGTGAGGAGTGTTGTGGTAGTGCTGCCTTAGGTGCCTGGCTTGATGATTTCTTGTTCATATTGCTTCCTATGTAGTAGATTTGTTACATGCTACGAATTTGGGAAGTCCAGGAAATTAATTTGCACATTTTTTACAGCAAGTGCTTCATACTTGCACAGATCCTAAACTGTTGGTGATTTAATCTCTTCTGGAAAGGAGAGACTATACACCATGATGTCATCCACATATCATGGAAAAAAAGGGGGTTTCTTTTCTCATTTTGTGACCTTAGGAAATGATTAATGAGAAATCATTCAGCTGATCTAATAAAATTTTCCCATGAAACAGCTGTGAAGTAACAGCACTAAAGATTTCCAAATGAATGTAAATACAGGTGAGATATTTAGCAGTATCCTCAATTTTTTCGGTTGGAAAAGCACTCTTAGTGGGAGGGTGGGTGATTAAAACAGATTAAGTCCTTGAAATTCTTAGTTTCTCCTTGTTTCTGAGCTTTCCAGGAGGATTCCAATGCAAACTGAAGTAAATGATGGCAGTGAGAGTTAAGCAACTTAAACCGCTGGCTCCTTTAGTAGTGATGACTTCGTAGCTACACTATGGGGAAGTGATGTTTCTGAAGAGAGTTTATGACCGCAAAACTGGGATTATAACATTCTGAGTCCTTTTTTCATCTGTTTTCCTTATTTCAATAAATTCCCCTTCTTTCAGGCTGTTTAATAGCTGCCTACCTGGTTTTAGTGTGCTGATGTTCAGTGCGCACAAGACCACAAGCACCTTTGGTCTAGGCACAGATGAAGCACTGGTTTTAGCAGCAAATCATCAGAGGGAAAGGTGTTAAATCATCTTAAAGGTTTTGGTTTCTTTGGGCCTGTGCTGTGATTTTTCACAGCTCTGTGTCTCTGGCCTTGCATTAACTATTGTTATTAATTTTGTGGTAGGGAGAAACATCTGAGAATGTTGATATTAAGGTTTTTCTCTCCCTCTATGGATACAGATTTCAGTCTGGATCCACTGAAGGAAAATCAGTAAAATCACTTGTGTAACAGAATGACTGTTAATTTTCAAAGTATGTCAGGTGAGTTTAAAATTAAATAAGAAACATCTGTTTCTCTGCAGCAAATTGATTTCTTATGTGAGGCCTTTATGATCAGGTCTCCTTGTAATTCAAGTATTACAGATGTTCAGGGGAAGGTTTGGTAACATGCCCATATACCTCTTAAAAGAGTAACAGGATTGAGGGATAGTAAGTGGGAAGTAAAAATACCAACCTGGGACTATATCTAGATGTGGTGAGGAGTTGTCCAAATGGTTAAAAAAATCTTATTTAAAAATTCCTAAAATATGGCTTAGAATAAAAAGATGCTAAGATTTCTCCCCTGCTCAGACTATTTGACTGTCTCAGGACACTTAGTGTTCACAACTTGTGACATCTGACAGTGATCTTGACTATTGGGAAAGCTCCATTCCCCCCTCCAAAAAACCAAAAAAAATCCCAAAAAAAGAGAACCCTATCTGTTTACCTCAGCAAGACTTCTAAAACTCTGTAAGTTGTTAGTGTTTTTAGAGCACAGTTGGTTTTAATACAAGCCTTTGACTAGCTCAATTAGCCCTCCCTGCCCAGGATTTAGAGCTGTTGGAGGGAAGCAAATCAAAATGTTGTTTCAAAGGTATAACCTGAACTTAACTATTCATAAACTGTACTTTCATGGGTGTTGACCACTATACCACAGAGTGAGCCCCCAGGCGATGTTCTCTTATCTCCTGCATTTCGTTGTTAAACTGTAATTCAGCTTTTTGCTGTACAGATTTCCCTTTTCAGGTCTGGTTCTGGGAGTTATCTGAAATAGTGCTATCTCAATATATTGCTTTAAAGATGGGAATGTAGATATTGGTAATAAAAAGGTGATGTTACATCCATGCACATTGTTAAAAGTTTTGATATTCCCCTGAGATAATGGCACCTAGCTTTCCTGTACTCCTGCTTTGCTACAAAGTAAATTAATTAAATACAGATGGTCTTAGATTTCCATATAGTTAAGCAGAAAAGTTTAACATGCTCTTGACTTGAACTGCTTTGCTGTTAGGTCTGTAACTACCAATAATACTTTAACTTGTTGGTCTTGGATGTGGTTCTGAAAAGATTCTAAAAACAAGTGTTGCTCTGATGAGCAGAGGAGTCACATCTAGTAGAAGGAGCTCCACTTCAACATGGGATTCCTCTGCATGATGTACCTCCACTTTGCATCTTTTTCCCATGCAAACAAAAAGTACTGTTTATGCAATAGAAGTAATTGCCTTGTCTCCTATTGCTGTTGGGAAATATGAATATGTCCCCTCTACCAGTGGCTAAGGAGGTGCTAATGGCTTGCTGAGAGTCCCAAGTTGTCAGAAAGTACCCCTTCTAGGCATCGTTTTGGGGGAAAGAGAGATGCAAAATTTAATTAGAAATTAAGCAGAGGTAGTGACAATCAACTGCTACCTTTCCCTGACCATGGAGGGCTATCAGATGTGGGTTTCTCTCTTGTGAGTAGGATCTCTTTTTAAAACAGTGGTAACCCCTCCTGGGATCACAAGCTGCTTTTAAAACTGTTTAAGTGTCAGGATATTGTGGCATGGAGCTTGGCTTTCCCTGTCACCCTCTGACTGCTATCTTGCCGTTGCTGTTTATAAGAGACAAGGCAAGGCCAATTATAGATGTAGAGGTGTGCAGAAGGTGAGGCCGAGGGAAGAAAAACAGCCAGCTTCATTTCTTATGTGTGACCAAACGGGACTTGTAATACGCTCTGCTGTCTGTATGGAGCAGCGAGTGTTACCCAGGGCTCCAGGGCATGGAAACTGCAGCCTGGGGAGATCCTGCATCTGCCTGAGCTGAGGGCTCGCTGCTAGCCCCGGGAAAGCTGTGTGCTGAGGGCCTGCCTCTGAGGTGTCCTGGGAGTTCCATCATCCAGGGAGAAATGGGCACGGAACTCTGGAGATATTTGGGGGCACTGCTGCTGCACCCCTGCTATTGGCAGATCAAAGACAGCCCCTCTCTAAGAGGGAGTTTACTTCCTGCAATTTTCTTCCACAAGAGAAGCCATATCTTTTGTTTAATTGCAGTCAGATTTTATGATCATGGGGAAAAAAAATCAAGATTTTAACCACAGGGCACAAAGTGATGGGTTTTCATGATGCAGTGCTTCAGGCAGGTGAGCTATACAGCTATAGCAAGGCATTTCGCCTGTTTGATGAACTGCATAAACTTAATTGTAAACTTTTTCTTTGGTGTTTAGCCAGTTGGATGGATTTTTTGGGAGGTGATGTAAAGGTAAGAAAAGGGGCAAGGTAACCCTGAAGGTGACTCGTTGTGACAAAACTAAACTGTTTCTACTTTGTTGGTTTTCTGTAGCATTTTTTTTTTTCTGGTACTTGCTGCATTTGGTATGTTTGCATTCACAATGAAGTTAGAAATGAGTAGAGGTGTTATTACACCCGAGATGTAAGATCTCATTTTAATGAGTAACTTATTGTACATGTTAGAGTTATTCACAGACATTAATCTATCAGGTAAAAGCCAAAGTACAGCTTCTGTTGTTCTATATGGCAACTCTGAGCCGATACTAGACTTGTAATTTTATTTATCAGCTTAGTTATTTCTCTGAACTCATTCTAGACAGGTTTCTGAATGGCAAAATGATTGTCCAGAAGTGTTATATTCTTTATTTCTGCAGTCACAGCTGTATAGCATGTTCAGTCTCCAACCAGATTTCAGCTCATAGTGACAGAAGTAACTCATTTACAGATATTACTTGTGTTGGTGAAAGGGGAAGCAGGTGTTAGAAGCCTGATGAACACCACAGATCTAGGTGATTGCATCACAGGATGTATGCCCTGTGTACTGTGTTTTATTACTGGTTAGTTTGGGGAAAGAGAAGAGCTTTATGTGGAATATATTAAATACCAATGTGAGAAATTGCAGTGTGATTCCAGATAGCAATACTAAAAGATTGCTTATTTTCCCACTCTTGTGAGTTGGTCAGTTTCGGAACTGTGATCCTTAATTTAAGGTCTAGAATTTTTTCTTACTATTGCAGAGTTACTATAAAACCAGTGTAGGTCAAGTTACTGGGAGATGATAGAGCTGTGCTGTGGTTCCAAGCACCAGCAGTAATGTGCAGCAGGGTAGTGAAAAAATGATGCAATTTGGATTCTGAAGTCCTGGTTGTTTCCAAAGGGTCCACACTGAAACAACGAACACATCCCTTCTGAAAGCTCAGTCAGGCATGCACAGGGAACTGCTGTCACAGCAAGAAGAGCCTAATTTGAACAGCCTGAGTAGCACAATTGCTCACAGCATTGCAGCAGCCTCGAGGTCACTCCTCAAGGTCTCACAGCACCATTTGGTGTTGTTGGGCTTTTCTTCCAAGGAATGTGTATGCAAGCTCGTCTGTACTAATAATATTTGGAAAACTTATTTGTTTTTTAGAAAAACTGTTTGCACAGAAAATGGAATTCTTCCTTGGGGAGTGTGTATCAGTGCTTTCAGTGCAAAGAGAGGCTGGCTATGGGAATGGGGAGAGGAACAACAGTCTTGAAGTGATAAGAGGAGAGTTTCAGGTGGGATATGAGGAAGAACATTTTATTATGAAGGTGGTAAGACAGGATGCCTAGAGAAGCTGCCAATACCCTGTCCCTGGAAGTGTTCAAGACCTCATCGGATGAGGCTTGGGGCAGCCTGATCTAGTGAAAGATGTCCCTGCACATGGGGTTGGAAGGAGATGATCTTTAAAAGTCCCTTCCAACCCAAACCATTCTGTGATTCCAAGGACCTCAAGTTATTTAATCCAGCCTCTGGGCTGCTTTTCTGCAGTTGGATTTTCTCTATTTTAGTTACAGACTTTGCCATGGTGTCCAGTGTGAGATACTTGGGATAGGTTAAGATCATGATTAGTGCATAATTTATGTCTATCAGCAACAATCACTGACATAATTGCATTTAATTATTTCTGCAATTACATGATATTAAGGACTTACGACATTGCAAGGTAACAATTAAATGTGAGTTGTTTTCTCTGTAGTTAAATAGCCAGTATTACACTCTTAAGTAGAATTTGTACCCTAAAATAGAAGCGTTTCTTGACTGTGTTTTTGTATCTTAGCAAAACAGTATCTGGGTTCTGGGAGTGTCTGAAAATGCAGATGAGAGCAATAACTCATTAGTTTTGCTAAGTAGCTAATTAGTTTTAGGGAAGCAAAAGTATGATGTATGTCTTCATTTAGTTTTAAACAAAAGATGTTATTTGAGGAATAAGCATGCTTAGTTCATGTTTAGAAGACCTGAGAGCTTGAGGCAGTATGATGAAGTTATTGGTATACAAAATACTGAATCAATATAAATGTGAAATAAGTTTTTCATTATTTTTACTGTGGTTTTTTTTTTGCTGCATCTTATATAGGCTTGCATCTTATTAATGTTATCATTGCAGTAGTAGCAGATACAGTTATTTCCTAAAAATGTGTGTTCATTGCAGAGCTAATACTGCTGTGTGTTCCCATGCAAATTTTATTTCCATAACTCTCAATCCTTATGGGGATGTCCAACTGGAAGTTGTATGGTTGTGAAACTGAGAAAAAGTGGCATCTTCTCAGGTTGTTTTGCTGTTAAACACAGTGTCTGACGTGCATGTAGAGAGTGATGTTGAACTTGCAAAAGAACTTGCTGCACTGGTAGTGTCCACATGTGTTACCTACATTTTTAAGATCCAGTCTGTTCCAGCCTAGCTCAGATGGAAGGGAAGCTGCTGAGGAATAGGAGTTAGCATTGTAGTTAAAAATAACAGCTTGTCACTTTTACCACTTTTCCCTCTTGGACAGGAAAATGACTGTCATTAAAGGGGCTATGTTGGTAATATTGTATACACAAGTACTCTGTGTACATGTAATATTATAAATAACAATACGTAGTGTAGAATGTGGGATGTAGGTTCTGAAAGGAAACAAAAAAGGGCATGAAGATGGAAAGCTTCTACTTCTGTAAGGAAAAACATAATCCACTGGGCATCACACATTTGAAAACCGACAACCATAGACAAAATTATGTAATATATGTTTCTTGAATTGCTAAGTTACTTGTGCTTTAATGGAAGCCTGCTTGTGTTCTTCTGACTCATTCAATCCAATTCATGGTCTCTTACCAACTGTGTAGAGGCCATAGCTACAGTTAAAATTGTGCAAGTGTCTTCTGGCAACAATGCCATGACACCATAGGCATGTACTGAACCCAGCTCTGGTGTGCTCAGCCCAGATTTCCTGGCCAGCAGAATCAGCCTGTTGCTGATATAGATGCCCCTGTGTAATGGGGAGTTGAATCTTCTCAGCTGTAACGAGAGTTCATGATGATTTGCCAATGCAGTTTTTAACTGGGCACTTAAAAATGGTTAGTGGCCAGAACCCAAGTCTTGTTCTTCAGGGTTCATGGTCAGTAAAGAGGAAATTGGGATCCCAAGAACCAACCTGGGTAGTGAAAGGCCCTGGAAAAGAAAACCCACAGATACAAGTGGGAAAGGAAAGCTGCATGTTTTTCCCCTTAGAAGTTGGTATTATTTAGGGGTACCTGATGTAGGCTTTGTGGTGTGTGGCTCTTCTGTCTGTCATTCTAATCTGATTTGACAAACAGATTTCTAATCAATCGTATCTCACTAGATTGTCCTTTTCCCCTTGTTATTCATATTGTAACTTTAACCCTCATAGTCCAAAAATAGCTTATTAGCTGAAGAACTGTTATGTATAGAATGTTGTACTTAGTCCCTGGAACTTGCAGAATCTATTTTTTACAACACTGCTTATGAATACATTTCAAATTACTGATACAAAATCAGTTGGTCTTTTTTCTCTCTTGGATTTATCACAACCATGTCATTATGAAACAAGAGTTTCATGAAGCATGGCATGTCAGCAGTACTCCTTTATTAGGAGTAAAAAATGTGTCAGGCTCTGAATAATGTGAATTAAATAGGAGATGAATTTGGCGAGAAGCTGGTCTGTCCCGATATTCCCTGATGCAGTTCTCTTACTGTCTAATCATTTGAGTGATGCTTGTGATTCAAGTACTAAGTATAGGCTGGGATTTTGGTTTCTGCTTCTTAGATGATCATGGGAACATCTGAATAACAGGAGGTGCTGGTAGAACAGGATGATATTTCTTTATTACTACCCTCTGCCACCCCCCAACTACTCCTCCCCAAAATTCATGTCAAGCATGGAGGTAGAGGATGAGGCTATGGAAACAGTACTATTGACTAACCCTGCCTATCCTGCTGGGTGTCTGTCTATGTATGTTCCTGCCTATCCTGCTGGGTGTCTTGGAGGGGGCTGCCTTCTTTCCTTTGGGAGTAAATACTGGAAGTCAGTGTTGCTCCATGTATGACAGCTGATTTGTAGACATGAGACCTGATATAGGAATTTTTTCCTATATCACTCCTTTTTTTCACTACTTCTTGAAAAGCACCTTATGCTAAGCAGTTTGTTGGTTTTTTTTTATTTCAGAGTAGGTGGTACCTTTCTCTACTCAGTTTTATTTGCAAACTGATAAATATTCACAGAAGAAAAATTGTCTGCAGTTGTGTGAGAGGTTTGTTTCAATAATTTTTTTTCTGAATACTTAAGGGGGGGAGAAAAAATAATTAATAAGCTACTTCATTTACATTAAAAGAATCCTAAAACCTGTTAATGACAGAAGCAGCCTAAGCACTCCTGTGTTTTCATTTTACTGGGTTTTGCATTGCTTGTATCCAGGGTCCCAAACCATGAATATAATTGCTTTTAGTTGTAACACTTTCCCACTTGAATTCAGGTGGGAAAAAAAGGCAAAAGGTTTTGAGCTTTCTTGAAAATCTCTAAAGCCAAGAGGGGAAAAATAAGTGTATTCCTATTTTGGTTAAATCCACCCCATGTCAGGAGTTCCAGCAGGGCAAATTTGCTTCATGTAGTTGATTTCAGTGTTATTTTCAAGATTTGTGTGTGGAGAGTGTAGAGGCTCCTTTGTGTGGCAGGGTTAATTCCTCTCTCCAGAAGTTCAAGATGTAAAATCCATGCTAAGTGCAAGTAGCCTAGAACAAAGTGCTTTGGTTCTGTGCTGGGTTTTTTGGTTTTTTTTTTTGTCTGACAACAAAGAAACACATTCATTTTATGGGATGTATTTCTCTCACTGTTCTGGAAAATCTCCTTGTTTATTCATGAAGGAAGGTCAGTAAGGCCTGGTTAATCCAAGCATTTCTTATTTCTAATTTATTTCCTAAAAGGGATGACTCTTGCCTTATCAAAATGGAGGATTCATAGGGAAAATCCGTCTGGCTTGCAGAAGGGAAAACAAATGGGACATGCCAAGTGGTTATGTGTTTAGAGCAGTTTTAACTATCAGAGCAGACTGTATTTTTCAATTGTATTTTCTTGTTATTTTTGGTCACTGATACCAGTACTTTTTGTTTTAATTTTCTTAAATGATATGGGTGAAGAGATAAAAATTATACAGTGGGGCAATTCCTGTGCTTTACCACTGTCCATTGGGAGAGCTGGTTCTAAACCTCTTCTCTAGAAATGTGGTCCTGAGGTTCCTCAAAGCTGCATCCTTTTAAGAAGGGAGACACACTGATTCCCCTGTGGGGGAGGGAAGAGGTGTATGGAGGAGATGCCATGGCCTCTGAGCTGCTAGACACACTGCAGTCTGCTGATTTGAGCTGTGGCTCTGAGGAATACACACATTGCCTTTGGATTTGTCCCCAATGTAATTTATGTGGCAACTGACTTGGCCTTTTTTTAACAAGTTGCTGCTTACCTTGTGCATTGCCCTTTAAAAAATTAAAAAGCCTATTAGATAGTTTAAATAATTCAATTAAAAGAAACTAAAGGGACAGAATTCTTTCTCATTCTAAAGTAAAACTCCAAACTGAAACAAATTTTGGCTCTTCAGCATTTCATCCTGACAAGGTTCTAGTACGCAGTGATAAAATTTTCCATTCTCAATTATTAAAATGCAGTTAAGCAGCAATTCACAAGCTTTGCAGAACACCATCTACTGCTAATAACTTCTTTATAAGAGAACACGTTAAGCCTTCAAGGTTAATGGAAATGTAGCCAATAAATGCTGATTTATTTGACTGTATTTTTTTAAGGCAGTGCTGAAGCAGTTTTCTTATTGACATTGTTAGTGCAGCTGCCTCTGATTTGATTTGGAGTTATTGTTCAGTGTAGCTGAGAGAGTGAACTGAGACTGACAGTGTGGGAGCGTGCTCAGAGACAAGAGATATCAAGTGAGCTATTTGAGCTGCCTATCAATTGTTAATTGTCTACTGATCCTTTAACCAGATACCTAAACTGAAAAGGCCACTTTCAGCAACAGATGCAAATTATATGGCTCCTGTAGGTGTGCAGGCCCTACAACGTTATGTGGGGTGCTAAATTTTTTATTACATACTGTAACTTTCATATCTGGGCAATTCTAGTGTGGGTCTCCAAACCTAAAGTTGCTCTGAATTCATTTGTAGTGAGAAGGTGACATCTGAACTGAAGCTGGATTAACAGCTGCATGTTTACTGGTTGTCTGTAAATATGTTTATTTGGATTTCCCATGTCAAATTCACTTCTTCTAGAGTAGGCCAGGAGCTGGAGATCTTATGTTTTCCATAAACTGGGAATTTTAGGTGCATTTTCAGCCCTGTTGCTGTTAGTTCTTCAAAGCAACACAATGCAAGTGTTTTTCGTGGTTACCACTAATGTGCTTGAGGCGTTTTGGTGAAGGAGTTATTCGAATTAAATGTGATACAGATGATCTGTTTCCTGTTCAAACTCCCTGGAACATCACCTGTTTGCTGTCAGTGCTATGGGGTAATGTGTTTGTGTTGGGAGTCTACTGTGCCAAGTTGGGGCAGTCCTTGATTTATGTGCCTGCACGCTTTTCACAGTTATGTGTGCCAGAGGAGAGCAGCACTGCTGGGAACAAGTTACATGATTTTTAAATTTTTTTTTTGTGACAGGATAGGTATTTTCTCCAAAACAAGCCTGTGTGATTTTTTTTTTTATGTTAAATAAAAAGTGTATTTATTTGGCAACTTGTACATCAGATATTTTTTGACAGAACTGTGACAGTTTGGGAGAAGAATTGGAATGAAGAGAACAGCAGCTTGAAAGCCATGGTCTTGCAAGCACTCGAGCAGCCAGAATCAGTCTCAGACATCAATTACTGGGCTCTTTTCTACCCTTGCATGTAATTCTCTTGCTGCAAAGGCTGCTGGCCATTCCTAATGTACAGATATCAAAACAAGCATCCTCTCTGTTTTTTCCTTTTCCATTCTGACAAATGATCCCTTAATCAAAGTCAACCTTGCCCTGGCACCACCTGTCTCACAGTAGCTACTCTGTTGTATGATTCCCTGGTTTGGTGTTAGTGCTGCTCTTTGTGTTTCACAGAATCTGGGAGCACAGTGTTAGATCTGGCATTCTTCTGGGTCCAGCAGTGCTTTTTGTCACAGCAAAAGCTGCTCTGGTCTGGTGATCTGACTAAAAAGCTGCCTTTCTCCAGGGTACATTACAAATCTATACAAATAAATGAGGAAGGACTATGCCCTGATTAACAACTTGATAGACAAAAAAGCAATATGACTGAAGTTGGACTGATTTTCTTTGGGGCTGTTTTGGAGCGAGCTCTTGTGTTGGGTAGCTAGTTAGTTTCTTTGCAATGTGTGGTTTGGAATTTTTGGACAGTTTTTTGGGGATTCCTTTGGAGCAGTCCTGGATGAAACACTTGCGGTGCATCTCCCACAGCTCTTGTCATTTGATTTTTTTGGGCTTTAGTTATAGGTCAATTTCTTACATTGAAAGTTAGGGGCTGACATCTATTAACTCCAGCTTTGTGTCAGTAACATTTTTCAGAAGTCAGTACTATTCTCTATCCTACTTAGTATCATAAATTCTCTTGTGTGCTTTTCTGTTATGTAGTTCGGTGTTTAACTGAAATCCAAACGTCCTCTCTAATGTGTGATGCTTTTCAGTGCCTGAGATTGCAAATGTCAGCTTCATCTTTGTCTTCCACATTACCTTTTCCATTGCATAATTAATTCGTCTATTTTCTTACTTTTTTGTGATCTGGTATATCCACGAGGTTCTTCTTGGAGACAAAACTCAAGATAATTAGGAACTGCATTTCTGTCCTTATATTTGAACATTTAGCTAGTAAGGGGTAGGTAGTTGTATTTTTGTGGCAGTTTGCATATTGTCTTACAGAATCAGCTGTATTTTAGCTTGGCTGAATAAATTTTTTAATCCTTTGAGTATAGCCCAAAACTCAGCCAAGATTTCCTTCTGGCTGTGGTTTCATTCATCTGATGTGCTGGGGAGAGAATGCAGAGACAGCACAAGCTACAACTGTCCTGTTCCTGGTTAGCTGGGATTCGGTGCACCTAAGAGACTGCCCTGTGGGGTACCCAGTAATGTCTCAATTTGCCTTACCACCCAGTACTCTTTCGTGCTTGACATCCCAAACAAGACTCCTTTATCAGCTCTTTCTGGTTGTGCATCTTTTCCTGGTTCATTGCTGTGTAGTACCTGTGTTTAGTCAGTATGTGCCTTTGCAGCTCTTCTCTTTTCCAGGGATAATTGGAGAGCTTTTGCTGCTTTATAGAATGTATACAATCAGGTAAGCCCTCCTTGTCTGGCTCACTGCCATTTGCATCTTCAGTCATTAGAGGGACCTTCAGTATCATACTTATTTACCTGTACTGCAAGCAAGATGGGCTGGGTATAGGATTCACAATATTTGGTTTTCTTGGATTTCAGTGAAAAGTAGCAGTCAAGGCTTAATATGTCCTTCCTTTACTGTCAGCATTCCGAACTTACTCTGTGAAGACTGCACTGTCCCTTCTTTGATATTTTTCCTTTATTTCTGTTCATTAGATTTTCTTGCCTCCCTGTAATAGGCAAATATTTCCCACAAGTTGAGATTTTAAAGTAAGCAGAAATCTTTCACAAGCCTCAGACTGTCCCTGTGATTTGCAGTAGTTTGCTGAGAGCCCCTTAAAATATGGCTGTAGCTTGTTCTTACCAACAAAAGCTGGGAAACTGGCACTTATCCCTCTTCAAAAGAAACAATCTGCTAATTGCTTTCTCTACTCCTTTGATCTTCGTGACCAGTTTTTCTTAACATTGCAGGACTTCTCTGAATTCTGAAATGAAAGGAGGTGTCTCATAATTGGTCTTAATGCTCCACATAATTCCTCTTCCCCAAAGAAACCAGTTCCTATCTCAGCTGAGCAAATGTGTTTAAAAATGTGATCTGGGTCATCTAAACAAAAAAGCAGCTGGAAATCAGCCTCTAGTTTTCCTTCAAAAGCAAAATTTAGCAAGTTGAAGCAGACTTGAGCTTGTGAATTTGGGTATGAGAGCTTTTTAGCTCGTTTAATAGCATATCCTGTTCTAGTTGTATCCTTGGTAGCAAGGCTATGGGCTGTCCAAGGGTTCCACTCAGGTGCTGTCGACCTCCTTGCTTTGGCAGTACAGATGAAGTCACAGAGTTGCTGACAGATGGGTTTCCTATCACTCATCTGAGCTGAAGAGGCACTGAATCAATAGAATCAACATCTCAGGGCTACCTTGCTGCAAAAAGCTGCGTCTTCCAGAACGACACCTTTGTCCTTCAGTGTTCATTCAAGTGCTTTTGGAAAACAGTAGCTGAGCATTAAAATAGCATAAAGATCCAAGCCTTCCACAGAAGAGGATAAATAGATTGAACATAAAATGTTGCAGCATTATTTTCTTTATTTATTCTTTGCTTTTTCCTTTCAGACTTACTTTTCTTTTTTATTTACATGGCTGCATTGTATGCTGTGCTTGGTGTGTTGTGTGTAAAATTTAAAGCTATGTGTGAGCAGGTCCCTTCCCTATGGCAACTGCAGCAATACACAATCCACTTCAGATGTCATTCATCACTTCAAATAAAAGCATGACAGCTTACATCTCAGAAGCTGATCCTCTTAAATTCCTTTCTGGTCTGAGCCCATGTGTAGAGTTTCACCTACGGCTGTGTTCCAGGTGAGTTTGATTGAAAGCCTTTTTGTAACCGACTGCAAATCCTGCATTACAAATGCAAACTTAAGTCTTGGAAGAAAAAGACAGAAACTAACCAAGTATTTCATGGAAGCAATTTGTTACAGGTGTAAGGCAGTTCTGGGATTTGAGTTTGGCAATACAATGAGGTAACACTGCCATGTGGTGCTTCTTTAGGAGCACAGAGTGCAAATTTGACAGGTAAACATGTATTTTGGACAATTCCTGAGTGACAGGCTATGAATGTGCATAACACAGTGGAGCAGAAGTGGATGCATCTTCCTTTGTGAATGATGATCATCTGTCTCAGTAAGCTGTGGTGAGTAAACACAGCAGCAGTTTCTACTCAGTGGATCCTGCTGAGGGAGAAGTAGCAATGACATTCTTGCAGGCTTGTGTCATCTGTGTGCTTCATGTATGAAATCAAGCCAAAAGAAATGCTTCACTTTGTCTCAAGTGGGGTTTACCTGTGTGCCGTTTGTTACGAACGGGAAAAGAAGCATGTCTGAGCTGGGAAGCAGAGAATGCAGCACTGTATGTCAGTGAGGTGTGTACCTAACCCTGCAGATGGATGAACTTCTTGTGCTGTTAACCTTACACCAGGCATTTTCTTGTTAGTTGTTAAAAACAGTGCAACTCATTTCCAAAGAGACTTTTTTTCTTGTAGGTCCTTTCTTTGCAATCCTTTAATGCACTGAAAATTGTGGAATACATAGGATACTGTAATTTAAATATACTTGTATATTGATAGTATTTACTTAATTTGAAGTAATTGAACATGTCCCATTCTAATGGAATTACTGTATCCCCTCTGGTGTGAGCACTATCACAGTTTTGTGGCACTGGGTAGCTTTTTCTTCCCTATGACAGTTTGCTTTTGTTGGCTACTCTTTTCCTAATGGGATTCTGTCTGTAAATCAGGCTTGAAGCAGTGGAGTTGATGCAAGGAGGAAAGAAGTGTTATTTGCTTTAGGCATCAGTCACACAAGTTATGAGTTACTTAAGCGTGTGTTGTGTTAGTGCATTCTTCTTTCTCATGTGTATCCATGACAGGCAGAGGAAATTGTGAACAAGATTAAAGTATTGCTTTCCACTTACACTGTATTATGTTGCTAGTAGGCACCAAGTTGTGAATGTGATGTGTATGATGGAAGCCCAGTTTCCATCATGAAATGAGCCAGTGGAACAGAGATGCTGGTATTTTTTGCTGCTGTTCTGATCTCTTGGAGTACTGCATCTTTGAAATTTCCCGGCCAATTTACTTTAATGGGCAGAGGTTAAATTTAGGCTGTATCGAAGTTCAAGGGCTAGGTAATGCATATTTATTTGTTTAAATTCTTGAAGAGCTATAAGAGTACCTTGAGGTTCCCCCACTTACTTTATTACATTGCCTTGAGACATTTCTTTTGCTGCATGTTCACATGTTCCTATGCATCCCCGAAGTAATTTTACGGAATTCTAAGCCACTGTCACAGGGATCGGTGTGACTTATGTGGCTCTATGGTTGTTTTTTTTAATTTCTTTTCTTTTTTTGCAGTGAGGCACAGTAAGAGATTTGCTCCAGTAATTAGGCCACCAAACTTCCATAGTTGTCTTGCATTTTGTCTGGCTTGCTTACAAAAGATATTTGGCACAGGTGAAGGTGCACAGCTGATGTTTTTTTCAGCTGTGAGTGCAGACAAAATGCATGTTTGAACTTGCAGCCAGTAGGCTTGGTGCTGCCATGTTATGGAGCTTTTGATACCTGTAATAGGAAAAAAGAAGAATGAAGATGATGGTAGCTTGCTGGTTCTTTTTGCAGAGTAATTTTCAAGAAAGGCTGTGCTTTTTGTCATTTCTATAGCTTAAGCCAGTGGTGTAGAATTGGGGTAACTCCAACTGATATGTAATTTTGGGGTGAACTAGTGCACCTCTCCTGGCTGGTTCCTTTGTGCTTACTAGGGTTCTTTTTTCATTAAGATTATCAACATTTAGTTTGAGATCAAGTTGTATACTAGCATGGGTTTCCTAGTGCTCTTTTGCTCTGGAAAATGCAATAGATACATGGATCATGTGACCTTTGGTTTCTGCTGTTTTCATAATGCAAATATTGGGGGAAAGACTTCAAGAGGCCAGCAGGGAAAGGACTAACAAAATTCAGCTTGGAGAATAGAAGGGGCTATAGAGTTTCAAGGTAACAGATGAATTTGACTTGACAGAGCAGGAAAGTAAATTTGAAGCTTTGAGCCTCTAGAACCTGTTCTGACTTGCAACGAGGAGGGGCAGGTAAGTGGTACCCACGGTGATGGTGAGGATGCCCTTAACAGGGTGACTGACCTCTGGTATGGCTGACAGTTCTCACTCACTTGCCATGGGAAGCAGCTTAGGTGTTGTTTCAGGCCCGAGGTGGGGACCGGCCAGTCCCGTCCCTAGCTGCATCCCCCAGCGCAGCTGCTTTCAAGCTGTTACCACTCCTAGATCCCGAGAAAGCAGAGGGCCCCTGTGCTCCAGGTTCCCAGGTTCTCCGAGAGGAGGCCTGAAGGAGTAGTCCATGGCAGTACATTTTCAGGGATCTTTATTCCTCTCTCAGGGGGTGCATCCAAGAGCGTGGGACCCCAAAGCTCAACCTTTTAGCCTGAGTCACCATGGGGGCATTCCTCTTGGGGACAGGTACAAAGAGACAGTGTGTGACTAGCCAGGGGTGAGCCAAGCCCACTGCGGGGGGAACAGGGACCGACCATTTGGGAAAACCCGATTTTAACATCCACCACTGCACTTAGGGACACCTCCCTTTGGTCTGTTGAGCCCTACCTTTACAAAACGGGAAGAACACAAGAAGAGGAATGGCTTTGGTAGGTACGCAGAATGCCTGTTGCCTCCCATCTCAAGGTGAATGATACCTAATTGGGATGATCCCAAAGCAGCAGGGGAGCATAAACATGAAAAAGCTGATAGGTTTGCTTATAAATACTGAATTGATTGAAAGAGGAGTTAGAGGCACTTTCACAGACACTTGGCTTTACATTTCATGGGGATCTGAAACTTTTTGTAATTAGCATTTCATCCATGGAATGATTGGATTCCAAAAGCACTTGTGCTGTGGATGTGGGCTGCTTTTAGACTTGCCAACTAGTTTATGAGCTACAGCTTCCCTCTGGAGAGAGCAAAGGTGGAAGGGTACAGCTGTGGTTCTTTGGGAATATAGGTGCATTTAAAAGTAATTGTAAAAGAAATTATGAAAGTGCTTATCTTCTGATGAATTTTTTTTCAAATTCACACTAACACAATCACACTTCTAGGGAAAAAGAACACGATGACAAGACACATCAGGTATTGTTAAAAATGCATGAGGAGGAATGCAAGAAATTGTCTGTGAACTTATCTCAGGGGAAATGGGTGGCACTCATTCCTTTTTAGGGAATAAGGGATGTTCATTTATTTTTGTTCTTAAGGAGCAATGAAAAAAGAAGTGTGCTTAAAAGTCTTTTAGAATTCTTGATGAATTTTGTGAATTTAATCTGAAATCAAGAATGACATGTCTGGTTATTGGCACCAATAGCCAGTGGTGTTATAGCCACTCCAGACCTGTGACAAGTACTGGGTCTCCTCCATACCATGCCATTCTGTCCAGTTGCTGAGCAGTGTTCTCTGGTGCTTGGCAGTTTACTTCCCAAAATAACTTCTGCAACTTGCAATTCTTCCCTCGTACTTTAATGTGTCAGTTAGATTCATATTTTTAGGGATGCTCACCAAAGCGATGCCAACTCCTATCTTTAACATTAGCACTGAGGAATGTGCTTCTGGGTGCTGCTTTCAGTAGAACAGGAAATGTGAGTCTTTAATGAGGAGAGGCAAAGCCTGCCAGCTCCATGTCAGGTGGTTCTCCCTTTGGCTTGGGCCTGTGCCAGGAAGGCTGCTTGATCACTTAGGTGAATGCTGTAACTTAAGCTCCTTTTCAGTTCAGTACCAGTCAAACATGAAATGTTTTGACTGTCTTTTTGCCTTCCCTGTGCTTTGCTGTTGAAAAATGGTCTATTGTGTTTTTTCTCTGCTGCTGGTTTATACTGTTCAACCCAAGTTTGTTTCCAAAAGAATGGTTTGATAAAATTATTTACTAAAGCTGTGTTTAAACAAACTCTGTAATGCTTTATCAAAGATGGTGCAGGTGTTTTGTGTAGCAATAAAACTGTTATAAGTGAATGAAAAATCTAATTATTTTTGTCCTGAATAATGTTATAACAAATACATGTAGATGATAAGTATTAATTACAGAAGAAATTCATAGTGCCATCTGTTGTTACAACTGCTTTGCATCCTAAAATCTTGTGTTAGAATATGTTCAAGTATTTTCTCTCTTGAGCTTGAACTGGGATTTTTCCGTGCTTTTCTGGAATTGTAATGATATGATTTCGGCTATGATATGTAGGCCACTTGAAAAGGGAGATCAGGAAGAATACCCTGCTTTGCCAAATTGTGAGTATAAAATGTTGAGAATCAGTAAAGCTTTACTACCTCTACTCCAGAAAGCCTGAATTTGGCATTTGATATTGGGATAGTTGAGTAAAGAAAAAGCAAAAAGAAGTCAAACTTGACAGAATTTTGCCCTGTAGATGTGAAAGTGCCCAAGTAGAGACTCGGAGAGTTTGGAAGTTAAATTCTGCCACTACTGGGTGCCATATTCACCACTCCTAGGACTGCAGTCACTAAGAAACCCTTTCCTGCAATTGGATCCTCCGATAGGCAGAGGTGATTGTGGCACGGATTGTTTCTGGAACAGAGATCCCCTGGAATCAGTTTCTGTCTGTAAATGAAGACTCTGCCTTATGCATATGAGGGAGCAAAATGAACTTCACTGCTCTATTATTCATCTTTGGCTTTGTAAAACATTGCTTTAACAAGTTTGTGGCAGTAATACATTTTTGCTCTCAGGTATGTACCTCTTCTGCTCTCTCGTTAGCATACTGAGGAGAGTGATTCCAAGAAAATTAGGGTGTTGATGGGGAAAAAAAAGAACTTGAAGGGGCTGTGGTATTTGCCTGTTTTTATCGGTGTTGTTCCCTTTCTTACTGATAAATTAGCACAACTATCTCCAGGAAACTAGTGCCAAAAGCTTTCTCTTCCAAATGGAGAAACAAGAAGGAAATGGAGTGAGCCTGTCCCAGGGATTTGTTGCTGCTTCTGAGAGACAGTTTTATTGCACAAGGTTTAACTAAAGAAAATCTTCTCTATAGGGCGTGTCACAGTGTATAATGGGTGACACTTGATGATTGTTCTTGCTGCTGTCCTGCCTGCAGCTCTGATTCCCTACAGGCCTGTATGCTGTGATGTTCCAAATCCCAACTAATCCAATAACAAGTCAAGTTTCTGAATATACAAGGTTTAAGATTTGTCTGTATTAACTACCTGGGGACTTTCGGTTCCAAAGTTAGTACACTGAACAGAAAGTTATCTGCCTTAAAATTATGAAGATTCTCCAAACACTTGCCATCTAAGCACAGTAATTACATCCAACCTGGTTTCACCAGACAAAACTAGTAGGAATAATCAACTTGGAATGTTAGAAATTCCAAGTATGGATGAAGTGCTGTGTTTTTAACTGTGGCTGAAGTTTACTACTGAAATACTGCATGGAGGGTTTTATTTTTTTTCTTCTGAGGTTTGTAATTGTGTTAATGTATAAGATATATTTGAACTACAAAAGTGGTTTGATGTTCTTTTAAGAGATTTTATAGCATTTGGGAGGTATATACCGCACCTTTGCTCCTGGCCACATGAATGACAAGTGGGGGCAAGAAAAATTGAAAATCAGAGCAAGAATTATGCTCAGTAGACTCAGATGCTAAGAATTAAGGTGCATTAGGGAGTTTGCCGCATCCACAACTTAGGCATGTACTTAGCAGGAAAAACTGAGTTTGCAGCTATGCTTATCTGGTGAGAAATTTCAGTGTAGGAAAAGGACCTCTTGAGTTACTTTGGTTTCCTTTGAAATAAAGACAATTTTATTAAAAGCAAACAAAAAAATGGTGTTATGACTCAGGCATATATAAGCAATGCTGCAAAATGTTCTCAAGGACACAAGAATGAAATCTGTAAGTCAGAGTAGTGGATGAAATTAGTGCAGGACACATCTTTACACTGCTGCTGACAGTGTTGGCTTTATGCAGTTGTCACCTGGAAACATATATACACAATCTTATTTATTTTTTTTTAGCTGCCAAAAGAATTGGAGTTGTTCCTGTGAGCGGTATGTGGCTCTTTTGTGTCCCTGTATTACCACCCTCCATGGTGTTCTGTTACACTATTGTATCCCGTTGAACTTGCTGGAATGCATTATGCAAATCTGTGAACGCTCCTTGTGTATCAGCAAGAGAGATCTCGGAAACGCAAGAGCTGCTGCCGAGCTACTGATGGCAGTCAGAGCAGTCGAGCACGGCCACAGTCCTCCCCTTAAGAGCAGGGTGTGGAGTTCGCCGGCCCTGAGCAGCTGACCTACCCTTAGCAATGCCGATGAACTCGAGTGTGCTGCTTCCGATGGTCTGAACAGCAGCTGTCAGCGACCGAAAGAGGGAGTGCTCTCCAGGACTGGGAGTGTAAAAGAGAATATTGTAATACACATTGGAGGGGAGGTGTGTGAATGGGGAGAATGAACCTGTGCTTGGCGTTTGCAGATGGGCAGGTCACAATTCTCTGTTTGTAATTCTGCACCTCAGTTGATGTGCCTGATTTTTGGTGGAGTGTCACAGCTAGGGCTGTGGTAGCTGAGTGTTGTTAGAAGCCACAGATTCATTTGATATTAGGTGAACTCAGCTCCTGATTGAGCCATAAGCTTGTTGAGCTATGACATGTCCCTTATCACAGAGTATCATGCTTACCACACTTGAGTTGATGCCATGTTTGCCAGATATTCCAGTAATGTCTGAGTACTCTGGCTAGGAGCAATCAAAGCTTGTGGTTGCCGTAGCACATGAATGTTTAGACTTGATTGTAATCCACCCCTGTTGTAGCACTTGCTGCCCTCATTGATGTCATGGTGAGAGAATTTGCAAAGGAGTGGGTTTTGCATCATGCACCTCCACGCAGACCTGTGCCTATCTTGTCGGGTGTGAAATCACATCCCAGCATGGAGGTTTATATGGATTCCCAACCGGGATAAGACTTGAAGATAGCCCTTCCTGTTTCCATGCAGTGATCCAGGTTCTTAGTACTCTGTGGTACAGTCATGCCAGCTGGGAGATGGGATCTATGGCATTTGTCACTCATAACTCATCAGCTTTGCAACAAGGCTTTGGGTGATTTCATAGCTATCTGTGAACAGATGATGATAAGCCCCTACAGTGCTGGACTATGTTGTATAAAAATGAGTTGCATGGGATGCTCCTTAAGTCTTGTGTCCTTTGTTTCATTTTCAGTTATTGTGGGACACCAGTTAAGCCCTAAGAAGCACTGATTTAAAAAAAATAAAAAACAAACAAAAAACCGAAGTCTGTTAGCCACTTGAATTTAAGAGTGGTGATATGAATGCACCCTGCTCTAGCCACAAGCCATTCACAGGGAGAGCATAGACCATGATGAGCTTGTTCATTGCTCAGCTTGAAATCCTTCTTGCAGCACGTCTCATTTGCAGAGGTTTTTGCGAAATCTGAAGTACGGTGCCAGAATTGATTATGAAACTCCAGAAGTTTGTGTGTCGTAAGTTTCTGCATCAAAACCAGCATGGAGGTGAAAAAACATTGGAAAGGGATAAACACGTCAAGATCGGTTGGCAAGGCTGCAGCTGAAATGTACTCCTGTGCTTAAGGCCAAGCAAAAATGTAGGGCAACTTTTGATATCCTGTGGTTGTGTTGTCAGTCTGAGCTTTCAGAGCTGTCTCAGATCATGAACAAGGTGCTGCGTTCAGCAGAGAGATTTGTTGCAAGTCTTTTCTTCCCAGCTCATTAACTTCGATCAGCAATTGCGACAAGGCGGTGATTCACACCCTTCGTGATGCTTAGCCAAAACCGATGTGAGCAGGGGAGTCGAACGCCAAGGCGGTGGGTGATACACTTGATGCCCTCTGTGGATCAGATAACGTCGTTTGCAGCATCAGTCGGGGCTGCTGCGCCAAGAGGCTGCCTGGGCTTGTGACAAAAGCCTGCTGGAATCGCTCTGGCTGTAGGGGTGTTCCTCTGTGCGGGTCAGTGAGCAGCCGTAGTGCCAAGGAGACTGCCTGCTCAGAACGGGGGTGGCATGTTGTGTTTTGTTACCGGGTGTTCATGGGGGTAGCCTAAGCACTCGGAGTGTGCAAATCCTGCCGGGATGTAAATGAAGTGATCGGGAGCAATCGTTCGTTTTCTGTTCGTGTGCTGTCTATTTCCACCCGTTCTGGAGAGGGCGTATTGTGTAAGGACGGAACTCTGGATTTGTGTTGCACTCCTGTCCTCTTTTTGCAGAAAGCTTTTCCTTGAGCACAACGCAGTGCTTGCACTTAATGTAAAATGACAGGAGTCGCCCGTGCAGGCTTCACGGTATAAACAGCTCCGAGGTCCCACGGCACGTTCGGTTCTGCAGAGCTTGCAGGGTTGCCGCGGAATCTCAACAGTCACATGTGGTTCTAGTTCTGGAAATTGGTTAGTGCTCTCAATAACATAATTAACAAATGAAATATCTTTGGGGAAAGGTGTTGAAATTATTCTTGCTGTAAAGTGGGTTTACATTTCTGCAGAAAACACCATTCTTTGAATTAAGGCGCCCATGACCTATTCGAGACTGTGACAAGCACACTGTGGGTGCACAGAAATGGTTCTTTGCTCTTTCTGCTTCTGTGCCATGTATGATTCTACCCCTAAGAAAAAGAAATGGGTCCTGAATATTTTGGGAGCTCTGGCCCGGATCTCCAATAACATCAGTCTGACCACACCAGCATTTCCAGACTCAGGGGTGCATATACACACACAGATGGCGGCTTTGACTGAGATGCTTGTCGTTCTTCTGCAGTTTATTGCAGTAGGCTGCAGATGATGCTGACTCTCAGAAGCCTGAAGAATGTACTAGCAACACACATTCCCTCCCAGCCAGTGGGAGTGGGCTTTTAGAGGAATGTATGTGGACCTCCCCTGCTGCCTTACCCTTCAAAGAATATACAATGTCTGTGTTGGAGACAACTTGCATAAACAGGCAGTTTTTTTATAAAGGGAGTGATTTTTCTCTTCAACACTTGATAGTTTCCTTTAGGACCATGAAGATACATGCTCTTCTGGATCTTGACAGACACATTGATCCATAAGTCACAAGAGTTGGATAGTGTTCTCTGGTGCAGTTCAAAATGCCCTTTAGTAGCTTTAGTTGCCAGAAACAGCTACCTGTTGCAGCAAGTATGCTGAAGGCATTTGTTTTAACTTGGAAATAAAAAAGGGGGAAGAAAGTCAGAATTGACTGGAGTTGTAGAAGGGAAGCTCAATGCTCGTCAGTAGTAACCACTTGTGAAAGGTTTCTTCTGCTTACTAAAACAAGCATTAAATATATGGTGGAGGTTGAGCTAAGTGTTAAGTTTCACCATACAAAAAAAAAAAAAAAATCAGTGGGTGTCCTGGAAAACAACTTTCTGCCAGTGTCCAGAGTGGAGCAAATGAACTCAAAAAAATGTGTGTAGGCCACATGGTTATCTGAGAATTTGTTTTGATTTTCTTAGTCCTTCTATGTCGCTTTGTTGTCTGCATAATGTGGCAATTTGTTCTCTTGTCAGCAGGATGGAATATTCTGAACTACTGATTTAATGAAGATTTTTATTAGATTCCATAGCTTCTCGAAGGTTACAGAATTAAGAAATCAAGTGATAAGCATAGCAAAGGAGCTGAAATGGGTAAATGGGTGGGGAGAGGCATAGGGGAAGACATAAATGTTCCTGTCTATTTCCCTGGGAAAATCATAATCTTGGCAGTCTGTGCCTACTCAGTCCTGCAACAAGTAGAAAAAACACCTGCCTCTGCATCCCTTGCTATGGTGAGGTAGAGCAGTTTGTTTCTGCAGCTGCACTGTTCCTGCATTGCTGGAAATAACCTTTGCTGTCACTCTGGCTGGGTGACATGGAGGTGGTGGTGTCTACCCTCTACCTTCTTTTATGAGCCTGCTTACCAAATTTGTTACTTAGGTCCTTTGACTAAGGTTGCTGTGCCTTAAAAAAGCGCATGAAATAGGAGCAGAAAAAAGAAGAAATACTTGATATTCGTTATCTGTTTAGGGACCCTGAGTAGTGACAAGGACCCAGTAGTGTCATATTGAATTGTGTTTTCTGTTCTGTTATTCATATTCTGATACTCTCCTGCATTTTCAAACCATGGCCAAGGCTTAACTAGCAGTGGTTTGGTCTGGGTTCTGAGACAGCTGCTCTTAAACTAACTGCAATGGGAACAAATACCATATGAAAAGCAAGTATTTGTTCTGATCTTTAGCATCTTGTATCGCTGAGCTCACCAGTCAGCAAGATCATCAGCTGGTTCTGCTGCTTTATGAAAAAAAAACATGCAACTTGCCAAGCAAGCCCCATATTAAAACACATATTAAAAAAATAAGTACAAGTGTGCTGACACAAGAGCAAACAATGGTCTGCAGTAAAACACCAGTTTGTAATTTGGCATGCTGCGTGTCCCCTTTGGGAAGTCAGTTTTATTGCACACACTTCTGAAAATGCCAAGCAATACCCTTAGGTTTAAGTAGGGAGTGGCTGTATCAAACCTAACTATAATCCATGATCAACATCCACAGAAGAATTAAAACCATCATGTAATAGCATCAGTGCTCTCAATCTTTTAATTTTTTTTTACAGCTGCAAGCTGTGGTGTTATGAGTGGCTTTTGAAAGAGGTTAGGGTGTATCAGCCTTTGTCCACAGGGGCCTTCTCTGGCAAACCCCTACATTTCAGTTCCCAGCTCATCCAGGTCACGCACTTGCCTCCAAATGTTGTTTCTTCCATTATCTTGCATGTCTGGAGAGCTGTTTGTTCATTTGTTTTGCCCAGCACAGAATAAATTATGAGGTCAGATTACAACACCAAGTCAGGATGCTCTCAGGGTGTGCATCCAGCATCCGGGATCTGCAAGCCCTCCCAAATTCCCTTATCTAAATGGTGTCATAGAAAAGGAATGACATGCCTCAGAAATGTTGTTAAGTCACCAAAACAAATTACCACGTGTTTCATATTGTGTATGTTACTGACTGAGAGACCTTCCAATGCACATTTAATCTGGGTGTTTTTTCCTTTTGGAAGAAAGCTGCTGGAAGTGCCAGAAATGGGTACGTGCGCTGCGGGTGTGCTCAGGTGATGCAGACCAACAAGTCATGGGTGAGGTATCCGAAGATCTTGGGTGTTTGCAGATGTCAGAGCAGAAGACCATGTGTCATAAAGCAGCCTGAAGGAATGGGGACAACGCTGTGTCCACCCATGAATAAAAATTGATTTATGTACACATGCAAGAAGGGTAGAAGGACCCAATGTAGCAACATGATTCACATGAGTGTTACAAAATTGTTAATAAACCATCCCAAAAGCATTATTATGTAAAAGAAAGGTTCTGGCCTGCAGTTATATGTCAGGGAGTAGTCATTCCTGAACCTACCGCTGGTGAAAACAGATTATATCCTAAACTGCTAAGGAAAAATCATGAACACATGCAGAAGCTGTTTTTATCTAGTGTTTTCCTTTTCATACATTCAAGTGCTTATTTTTAATACCTTTTCCTGTATTTCCAGAAAGAATGTGTGACTGTTGTATGAATCTCTAGTAGCTGTTGAGTATATGACAGTTTATACAGGATTGAAGAATAGGCTTGAACAGAAACCTCAGACATCTGTGCATTTGGTTGAAGCACAACTATACCTTACATACAAGAGCCTGTGAGTGTTGTCTCAAGTGCACAGGCATTCCAGTCATGACTTTTGCAGTTTTAACAAAAATTAGGTTGATTTAGCAGCTTTAATGCTTTTTCTCCTTACCAATTTCACAGTGAAGAAACAAATATAGGAATCTTTGTGTTCCTTTAATACATAAATGTACAATTTCCCAGATTATCTGGGACAATGGGTATAATTATACCATTCTAGACATGGGATAAACACTGGATTAAAAAAAATATTTATGTTCTTGCCAATACTAGGATTTTCCTTGCCATAACTTCTGTGCAGGCTGTTGAATAATACAAGTTTTGATTGGTCAGTTATCAGAACTGTTTAAGTGTTTGATATGTGTAAGCCAATGTTTCAGAGCACTTTGTTTTCTGCAGTGGCATTAAAATCCAAGTCCTCATCTGTAATTAATGGAAAATCACTTGTAATTGTCCTACGTCGCTATTAATTTTTACAGCTCTGTTGTACAACCCCATTGCTCAGGTTAATCACGAAGATCTGGATTCAGCTGCCCTGCCCTGATTTCAGTTTTCAGTTTTGACATGGGATAGTTCCTTTTACAGCTCCCTGTGAACAGTCAGGTATGTATGAGTTCTTGCTGAGTAGGCTTGTGTGGTACAAAGTATACATTCTGCTGGTATTTACCAAGTCACAAATGTCAACATCACAAATATTCTACGCCCCCGTGCTAGGGAAAAAAAATCGTTCTTTGTGAGAACTGGTTCTGTCCTTCCATCCCTTTCTTGGAATGTTTAAGGTATTCTGTAATTTAGAAATAATGGAGCAAGTCAAAATACTTGAGGATAGCAAAAGACTTCTAGTAAACTTAAGTTTTGTTCTTAGAAGTAGTTGCGATAATTAACTTCAAAGGAATATAGAATGAGGTTCTGGCTCCTTTGTACACTGATTAGGTAAGAGAGGTGTGTCCTTGAGGTTAACTGTGAGTGCAAGTGAAGATCTTATGAGAGCACACGTGAAAAATGCTTCAGAATTCTTTATCAGAGCTGCTTTTAGATAGCAACTGAATATGTTGGACAGTTAGAGGTTTCCCAGCATTTCTTTAGGGTAAGTTGTTCCAAATTATCTGTTGTTACAGAATACTGCAACTCAGAGCAGTGTGGGCGAGCCAGTTTGTAAAGCTTGTTGGAGGCAGAACGTAAAACATGGCCTTCACACACTTCAACATTTATGGGGACTAATCTTTCAACCTATCAATGAATAATTGTGCTTTTGCAGGCCTCAGTCAACACTTGGTGTACTTGTTTTATTAAGATTTGTATATTTACAGTTTCATTTGAATATACATAGGTGCTCTTTTTAATAGAACAGCTTCAGAAAAATATAGCTCAGCTAATTTTCCTGATGATTTGGAAGTTAACCAGATGGCAAAGAAAAGGGAAAGAAATCTTGAATGAATCATGTGGAAACAATCCTGGCTTTTATTTCTGCAAGTGTTTTTGTATTGTAATGGTAGGTTCTTTATGGGGATCCTCCAATAGGGAGGGAAGAACTGCTAACACAGGTAAACTGGAGTAACGTTCTTGGAGAAGTGTTGTAGTGAGAATGCAATACAGAATCGAGTCCTTATGGACATGTTCATCAAGGCATTCAGCATTTTAGACTACACTGAACTGTCTTGTAGCAATTGTTCTTATGACTAGAATCTTCTAGTGTAACAGGGGAGCATATATTAGTAATTAAGTAGAAAAGAAAGCAAAGTTTGGAAATAGTTTCTGTTGTTTGAGTAATATTTTATCTCTTTCAGTCCTCCATTAAATAGTTTGTGTCCCATGAAAGTAGAAAAAGCTGTGAGAATCTGATAGTTATCTGCTCAAAAAATAAAACCAAGCTCTTTGTACTAACATGCTTTGACGTGCAGTAAACAACATTTCATTAACATCTCTTAAGCAGGGGCTGTGTTTTGTAGAGTAATCAGAAGCCAGGGTTATCATTTGTGTTGCAGTGACGCCCACAAATCGCCCCTGGACCCTGCTGTGTGGGCTCTTGTACATGAGGGACCTGGTCCCTGCCTTCAGGTGCCTCCCAGCTAATTGCCAATGATGCACTGGAGGTGGGGAAGCTGAGATGGAGGATAAGGGTAATTGACAGCATCATCAAGCTGATGCCAAGCCTGCAATTATCAGCAGTGTTGGCAAACACAGGCCCAGCGAGGTCTGTCCAGCCACTCACCAAGCAGGGCCTGATGCCAAGGCTGCCAGCTGGCCAAGGAAGAGTTCATTGCTCCTCCAAGATTGCTGTATCTCAAGCAGATGTCAGGGGAGGCATCCCCTATCATTGCTCCCAGGTAGCTAGTGTTGTGCTGCTGAACAGGAGCTCTGGTGGCAGCTCCCAAGTGGCACTCAAAGGTCTGCAGTGGTGCTCCTGCCATGCAGCTGTGAGAGAGGCGAGTCTTTCAGTGAGGAAGGAAGAGCACTTGGAGGTTAGAACTTCAATTAGAGCTCCAGAGAATTAGAGTGGAAAATGCTACTTTAAATTAGTACTGTTCAGGAATGTCCATATAAATAAAGCCTGGCTTTCCCATATTTAATTTTTTTTTCTCCTCATCTTGTTGGATATATGACCTTTTAAAATCAGCAGACATAAGTTAATGGAGCTGCATTTATAAGGATTATTCAGTTCTACTTATTTCTACTTAATTAGTTAGGTCTACAAAAATGCCAAGGAAGTTGAAAGGAAGGCTGTAGCAGCATGACCATGGCACTGTTCTAGTTCTTGTGCTTTAGTGGCAGAAAAAGGGTTTGTCATGTCCTGGTAACCAAGTGAAGTTATCTAATGATATCTTTGAGGCATTTCTCATATTCTGCTTTATAGTCCTCATAGGGAGAATAAATTTCCCCACTGTGCACATTGCCCCTTGACTTTGCTGCATGTACTCTTGAGTAGTCCTGCTGAAATTAATGCATAAAAACTTCCATTTCAACATGGTTTTTTCCTCCCTCAGCAGATGTAAGGTAGCATCACAATCTGTATTCAGTTGTTCCCACAGGCACCCTGGCTCTGAGGCTGAAACAAGCAGAGGCTGCTTTGTGTTGTCATTGCCAAAAATGAAGATGCAGGGCCAGAAAGCACCTTTTGCTGTCGAAGCTTAATTAACTCTTCTGTATTAGTGACAACTGCTAGTTTGGCAGGTGTCTGTGACAGTCACTGCCACCGTGTTCTTAGAGCCGGGCACAGATTTAAATGCGGTGTGAGCAGCTGTTTGGGTGAATGCAGAGAGAGGTGGTGTCTTAGGGGTTTAGAGAATCCAATCTGCAGGTCCCAATGCTGCTCAGCAGCAGGGAACCTACAGAACCTGAAATTAAAGGCATTTGCAGCACGTGGAGGACCTCTAGAGAGCAGAAGTAGTAAACGTCATTCCTTGCTGTCTGGTGTTCCTGCAGCACACACAGCACTGGGGCAGCGTGCCCAGTAGTGTCCCTGTAAGAAATCCATAGGTGCTCAAAGGCTTTGTGCTTACAAGAGAGCTGAGTCTGCTCTCATGTAAATCTGAGTTCTACAATTCATGCGTTTACACAAACCTTCCATTTATTTTCTAATTAAGGAAGTGTCTGAGCACATAGATAATAATTTTCCTTGATATAGTGTTTATCCAAGAGTTTGGATGCTAGACAACTTGCACTGGTATCTAAAATCCATCTTCACATATGACTAAAATGTACTATCTTGTCAGTAAACAGCTGATTTTGATCAAGTTGCAACTCATATTAGATGAGATGATTCTCATCTAAATGCAGGTGTCATTTAATAACATGCCAGTCTTTCTTGCAGGCTTGGGGTTTAGGAAGGATGTGTTTGTGCAGAACGCCCTGGAGTAGGAACTGCTGCACTGCCTAGAGGATCAGCAATGTTTATATTGAAGTTCCTTTACAGTCTTTAACATGCCTATTTTGACTCCTTCATTTTACAATAGGGACACAGTTAAATATATATGCTTTTATTGCCCTTTTAAAAAACTTATTCTGCCATTTTGTTCCTTTTCTCTTATTCATGATGAGCAAAAAAATACTTTCAGCTGAACTGATTCCAGAGAGGAAGAATATTTAACGGAGTTCCTCATTAATAGTGCTCTGTTTAACCAGAATATTTGTGCCCTTATCTTCCTGTGTTTGGCTTGGGGTGGTTTTATTCAGAGAAATGAGCACTCGCTTGATGACTTTTTAAATATGAATAAAAGTGGCAATAAAAATTGTGCTAACACTTTGACTTGTAGATAAACAGATTAAATAGTAAAATGCTTAAAATTATATGGACTTTATAGAAGGTTTTGACATGGTAAGTTAGTTTCTCAAATAGGTTAACGTTGCTTGAATCACCTGTTACTGAGGCGTCTGAGAACCATCATTTACTATCCTATAAAATAATGGCCTTCAAATCCAAAATAAAATGCACCAAAACCCCTTATTAGGAAAAATCTATTTTCTTTGACAACACCTGCTTGAAATGTCAGTTGAGTATCTGTGTGCTGAGAAGCACCAAAAGTAGATTAACTGTTCCTTGGATATAGTGAAGTTATCAAAAGGACCACATAATTACAGTACTTTTTGTCATTATTGTAAATTCAGAATTAGCCCGTTTATTTGCCTTGAGTCAAATTAATCCAAATATTGAGAGTGCAAGTGATGAAAAAGGGCTGCTGGAAAAAATTAGAAAAACTAAAAGCTTTGTATTGCTCCCTTGTACCAAGACTATAAATTGACTAGAAATTGTTTGGTTTCCCATAACCAGTAAATCTTTGGGAAAATGTCTCAATAAAGAACTGTAGATTTTATTTACACTTAGTAAGATATTTTGTGAGGAACCCTCATATTTTTGACACCTTTCAAGTATTATTCAAATCACATAATGGAAAGGCTGCAGGCATTTTCATGTCTATGCTAACATTTTGGAACTGTCTATGGAACCACATGTAATTCTTTCAAAGAGGAAAGAGCCAAATAAGGAAATCTTGGAAGGAAAACCTGTTTTAAGAATTATTTCATATTTGAATGGTTTATCTTCAGCCTGTCCTATTATTTATGTACTTCAATAGCTCTTTCACCTGAAGATGTCAGTGTTCTACATTTATTGAGCCAAATCCTACTGCAATAGGTGCTTAAAGCCTGCAGTTTATTCTTGTCAGAATAAGTACCTAATGCTCTTGTTAGGAGTATGTTGCCCTGAAAGAAATGTACTATTTTTAAATGAGCCCTGTTTGATTGCACTTCTTACATGCTTTTCACGATTATTTAATTTCCTGTAGAAGATTTGAGTTCAGCTCTAGAAAGCAGAGCTGATGACATTTTGCATTTGGTAACTATCTTTTGATAATCTGAAATAATATAAAAGCTAAAGAAGAGGAGGCTAAGAAGCAAATACAGGCAGGTGTTATCACTTATTTTGTGAAAGCAGTCAGGTTCTAGCAGACAGTCAGCTGCCAAGTACCTTGTCCCTTTGTTAGGACATATCATGTTACAGTTGAGCAGGTGTATTGATGGAGAAGTGGGAGAGCAAAGATGATCCAGGTTTCACTCATTTAATATTTATTTCAAAGGAAATTTATTGAAATCTAGTGATTTCAATATTTTTATTTGCAGAGAATGGTACAGATTATGTAATTGCTGTTCTTGGGCCGTCAGTCTTGTAAAAGATGAAAAACCTGTATAATTTGTGTGTAGACATCACAGTTCAAAGGCACAGAAAAGGCAAAGATGGGGTCATTGGGAACAAGTCCTCAGTCAGTCCTGCTCAACTCAAGCAGAGCTTTAGTTCTTGGATTCTCTGTGCAGGCTCTTTGGTTTGCTGAAGAGATGCGGCAAAGGCTTTGTGTTCCTACGTGCAGCAGCTCGTTCTCACCAAGGACATGATCTAGTTTTCATGGCATAAGGAGATCAAACAGGAGTGAGCAGGAGCTTTCACATCATTGGCGTGAAAGCTGAAAGTTACAGGTGCGGTCACGGGTGCAAACATTGATATAAGATCCTGAAGGGACTCCCACCTTCCCTGTCAAAATTCACAGCGCCGTTTTATTCTCATGAGGTTAAGAAACGAGCGGAGTTGGGCGTTTTCCCTTTCTGCCCCGGCTTTTTCGCGGGCGGCCTGGAGCGGATCCGGGTGCAGTTGCGGGGAGTGCCCACAAGGCGGCACTCGGGCAACACGGAGAGAGGCCAAGCGTCGTTCTCCTTCCTTTGTTCCCGCCCTGGGGAGTTGGAGTGCTTTTTAAAGGGAAAGGGAATGTTAATTGCGAAATGTAGCTTTTCAGTCTTATTTATTCACCAGAATACAATTTCTTCATGCAAAACTTTTTTTTTTTTTTTGTCATGTAGTGATCAATTTTATAAAATACTCTTACCACTATTCCCTTTAGTAGCTGAGGGATTAAGAAAAATGCTAAACTCTCTGGAACACCCTCAGAATGCTTTTATTAGAGGATTATTAATTTTTTACCTGAACTGGCTGGCTGCTTTGTCCTCTGAACTCTGATGAAACTTTGTGCAAGTTTAATAAAAATTTCATGTCTGGAATGATTTCAGACTTCCTAATTTCCAGCCTAAACTTATCAAGGATCAGTTTATAATTATTTCTTCTTGCATCTGCATGGTTTTACACGTTCTGCATGTAGTGAACTGGTGAGACAGGGGTCTTGTCTCTTCTCAGCTTGACTCTGACCATCAATACCAACTGCAGCCCATTTCAAGTTCCCCTTCTTTTAGCTTCTCATGATATAAAAAGGCATGGCCAGTTCCTGGATTGCTGCTGCAAGAGTTGATAGAACCATAGTCAATATATCATTGACCTAAGAACAGCTCTGTGAGGTACAAGAAATGAATAAAAGGTGGCAGCTGTGTAACAGGAATCAAAATTGCAGGGCTGAAAGTGAGAGAAAATAGACATCTGCTCATCAAATGCAAGCTGCTTCTGAAATCTGTTGGAGGAAAAGATAGCATCCTATTCCTTGAATGTTTCAAGTACATGGCACTTTGGAGCCTTATGGTTTAGCTGGAATTTCCCAAGGGAACACCAGATATGTTGTGCTTACTTCCCAAAATGTAGTTGCTTTAAATCTTGTACAGGGCACAGCCACAAGATCATCCCTGTCAGGTGTAGGAGGTATTTTTTTTTTTCTCCCTGGTGTTTTACTACCAAATCTCATAAATGTGTGTGATAGGATGATGAGACTGAGCAAACTTAGATGCTGGTTTAAGGTATTGCTTTGACTTAGCACATCTTTACTGCTCTGGTCTCTGTGACCAGGCTCTACTGATACTTCAACATTTGTGCAATATCTCTGAATCTACACATACGACATACTGAACAAGGGTATCCTGAACATGTGTGTGGAGTTGATGGAATAAAAACACAATATGCAAGCTTGCCAATGTCAGTGTGCCTTGATAAAAACTCTGATTCAAGCATGTGAAAGAAAGTGGGCCTTCCTTTTCCCCCCTTCAGTTCAAAGGCTGTTGGAATAACGTTTTAATTCAACATCTTTTATTCCTCTTCAGTTTATATTAAGTAAATGAAATGAGATAAAGTGAATACAATTCATCCTTCAAGTGTAGAAAACTCAGGAACAATGCCAATCAAGTTGAGTCATATAAAGCTCATGAGTTGGCTAAATATTTTATTGCTTTATTCTCTTCTCTTCTCTTTAGTCAGTGTTCATATCCCTAATAATACTCAAAAGTTGGTATTGTTTCCAGGCCATGCTTTGGGAGAAGCAAACCTGTTTAGGAAAGGGGGACCTGGCAGCTGCTTCCTTGTTTTAGATAATGAGCATGGTTGCTTTGCCTGTTTGTGGTAATTAGATCCACATGAGGTTGTACCCGGTGTTGAACTGTTACAGTTTGAAAGAGGAAAAAATCCCAGTTCAAGATGAAAAGCCAAAAACTAGAGTTTTGGTAGGAACTGCATCCCTGGGAGTGTTTTGTTTGACTGCATGAAATGCTTGGTAATCTCAGCAGTTTATCAGGGTGTATGAATTCAGCCCTGTAGGGCTGAGAAGTGTTGAGGTGGAAAGAAAGACAGCTCACTTTCTGACTTCTCTTTGAGGAGGAATGTTCCACCTATTCCTAAAAGAAAGATAGCCATTATGGGTTATCTCTGGCTTCTCAGCCTGAAGAAGCTGAGGGTTTTAAGGTCTAGGTAAAAGTCAGTGGGATTTCCCACAAAAGTATGCCTGTCTTTTTGTTTTTCTCAGGTGTAGAAAGCTCAATGCTGTCATCAGGGAAGACTGTGGGTGTTACTTAAAGCTGTAACTTGCCCAGCACCCAAAAACACGACTGGTCTTTCTCCCAGTAAGAGGTCTGTGGGCACGCAGATGAAATAAGATTGTTGATATATGTGCCAAAATCCTGCAGCAGCATAACAGTAGCTCTGAAAAGGAATGATTAATATTTATTCTTAATTATTTGGATTCAGTTTTTGGGATGTAGAGAGATCTTCTGCCACAGGAGACTTCATAAATATCATTGTGTTAGATACTTAATTTATTCCACTGCTATAGAGTGGCCTTAATTTACCAGCCCCTTTGATCGTAGCACACAGGATCTGCTTCTGAAAATTATTATTTCTTACACAATGAATTTGTTTTCTCTCTGCTCCCCAGCTGGGCTGGATGCAGTCCCATCTCCTTTGTCTTTCTGGACTGGGAGTTGATTTCTAATTGCCAGTGGCACATCCTAGAGCCTTTAATCTTCCCCTGCTACCCCAGTGCCTACCAAAGAGTCCATCAGTCTGCAGCCAGCATCACTTGCATAGTCAGATGTGTCTGGCACAAGGCAGAGTGTGCCAGGAAAGCTCATCAAGAATTTCTGTCTTGTCAAAGCTGAGGTTAGTCTCTATTAGTCAGCAAAGATTCTGGGAAAATCCATCTTCCTGGAGCATCCCCAAGCTCTAATTAGAGAACAGATTCATTCTCAAACAAGTCAGAATGCTGTCAAGTTCAGGAAAAGTAAAATTCATCTCTTACTTTTCTTTCTCATCTCCTACTTTCAGTCTCTCTCACTTGTGATCACAAGTTCTGTAATGCCTCATGTGAAACTTGACATTCTTAATTAAAACCTACAAATAATGATTTTATTTAGAGAAGAAATCTCTGTAAAATAGATTGTGCTTAATCATGGTCTGGGCTGGAAAAGGCAGGTGGGTCACCTGGGAAGCTTTCTTTGCACCAAAGCCTCAGGACAAGAGAGGAGACAGAATTAGCCCTACTTCTCAGTGGAGAAAAAAAGACGATGACTTGCTAAAACAAAAATGCGACCAATTATCAGCATGCTGTCCTGGGAAACCTGCTTTTGTGGCTTTCTCAGCACTCTGTGTATAAAAAAAGAATTAGGAAACGGGGTTTTTATGGTAGAAGTTGTTCAGAATTGGCCTGAAGTACAGTTTCATTTCTGATGTTCAGAGTAACCTTCTTGGCAAAGCATTCCTCACGCAATATGAATCTGCATGGAGTAAGTTACATGTAAAAGCATATAGGGGATGTACGAGTCATCCCCGAGACACATTTGGTTTATGAACAGGAGTAAATTGAAAACACTGATTGGAACATCTGGATAGAATGCTTTTAGATGACTCTTTGCAGGAAGGCACAAGTGAGAATTGCTTATGTTGCAATTTCAGGCCTGTTTGAGGCAGGAAGGAGTTTGCCAAGAGTTGAAGCCTCACGAACATTCCTGTCTCTGCAGCGCTGAGGTAACAGAGCAGCCAGCAGAACTGGCCACCTCATTGGCAGTCCCATCTCAGCTCATCTATTCACCAGCCCACTGAAGTGCTCACAGAGTTGGCTGGCAAACTTGTTTTTTAATAGGAATGTTCTTGGTCTACAGCAGAGCCACTTGAAGTTATTCTTGATGGTGTTACTATGATGTGTGAAATCAAGGAGGGCTTTTCAAGTGCTCAGCATGAGGAGAGCTGGCACAATAGTCACAGGCTCAAACACAAAGGGTGTGTGCAGGCAGGGCTCCAACATGAGGATTCTGCTGTCCTTGAAGCATATCTGGCTTCTGGAGAAGTCAGCCTGTGGATTTCAACCACTCTTGCTTGCCCAGTCATTTGCTATATCTGGCTGAAATGGGAAAAGTTCTTCACAGTCATGATAATGTAATTTCTTTAATCAGAGGGGCAGATTGAAAGCGTGCACAGCATGGAAAAAATGTTGAGGCAAATCTGAGCATTTCATATATTCTTTTATGAAGGAGTTTGAAGTATGGGAATTGGGAATGGTTCTTTCCTGTAATGGTTTCAGACTTGATACAATGATGACCATGTGCTCCTCCAGAATGAACATGATCCAAAGGAGTTCATATGCAACAAACCCGTGAAGATAGGCTGTCTTAAAAGGATTTATCATCTTTTATTATTGTATCTGCCTGCAAGTTCTCCTCCATCAGATGTGTAGTGAGAACTGAAAGGCACAATTGGTGGAGGTAAGAGAAAATGTCATGACTGCATTGGCAGCAATTGGCATTTCCACCGGTGTTGTGGTTTGTACTCCAAATTGAAATGGGAAAGACCTGTGCTTACAGCTCTGCTGCCATTTAGGTACAGGGTTTTGTATTCAAATACAACTGAAGTATTTTAAGAAAGCCTATTATCAAACACTAGTACTTTGTACAAATAGGTAGGTGTTGGGGCAGGAAATTAAGGAAAAACGTGACTTTGCAGTCACATATGAAAGAGTTGGACTTAAGTTCTCAGTGCATATTCTCTTTTATGTAACACTGTAGTGTTTTGTCAGCTTTCTCCAGCATGGCTTGATTTGGACTGAAATGAACCGTGTCAGGTAGTTCATCCAGATCCCTACTGCCTTTAAACTCTTCTGTGTAGTCCTGCCCTTTAGTCATAACCAGAAAATGCAGCATCTTTATCAAGATGCTATTTTTAAGTGCCTGAGAAGTTGTTAGTGAGCAGTGTGTGCCTGAGTGGCAATGGTAGAGCTTGCAGCACGGGGACAGTGAGGGTTTTTGTGTCTGTGACTCCCGGTGTTCAAGGCTGCACACGTGTGATACTGATGCCAGTGCTTTTGGCACCTCACTGTTCACTGTCTGCATTTGGTGCTGAGGGAGGTCTGGATTACATGGGCCTCTGCTAGTCTTTTAAACAGTCCAGCAAAGGCAGTTAATCATTTTCTGATCAGAAAACAAATCAGAATTCTCAAGCTGTAGAGTTAATTGGAACAACTGACAAGTCAGGGTCTTGTAATTGCTTACTAGAATACAGCTCTTTTCTGTGCTGAGGTGGTGTCTTTCCTCAGAGGCTCTTTACAGCTTCCCTTTTTCACAGCATCTTGTCCCATGGGTATTTTGTTTACCCTGTCAAAACTGCACCCTTGATTCAGCTTTAAAAAATTGCCATTTCTGCACAAATGCCTTGGAAAGGGCTGAAGTTCATTGTGTTTTGTGTCACTGCCTCTCAAACCTTACTTAAATACGGATGTTTATTGGGAATTATGTAAAGGGTGAGGAGGAACTGTTTGTTTCTCTTGAGTTTAACAGCAAAGCACAGTGACAACAAATGACATGACCTGTGTGGCAACTCAATGGAGAAATGCAGGTTATAGGGAATAATTAGCCTAATTTTTCCTTTTTATCCCATCACATTTATTACTATTATCACATCTTGATCTTTCAGTGCTTAATCTCATCTTCTGCTGCCAAGATATTTTGATCCTGAAATGGATCTCTGTAGAAAGAAGGATGGGTTTCCAATAAAATTGTGAAAGAAACACAGCAGGTTAAATGCTGACAGAGATGCCTGTATTCTACTATCTTTCAATAACGCTTATGTCAGCCTTAACTTTTCAAACTTAGCAAATTTATTTGTTGTAGTGTTAATAAATCTGAGAAGATATGCCTCGAACGTATCTTAAGGACAGAGGAAAAGGAGAAAGAAACCCTAAGAAACAATGTTTCAGGGTGAAGTCTTCTGGCAGACAATTCTAGGTGGGTGCGTGCAAGATTTTCTGCTGTTTGCCAACAGGAAAACAATTCTCTTTATGAACTTTTTACCTGGCAGCTCGAGTAAAACACCTGGTCATCATTTCAGTGACTATTTCCTGGTAGACTTAAGCTGCTCTACCCAGTTCCATGTGCTCAGTGTATCCCTGTCACACATACCACACCAGAATGTAGGCTGTACACAGGGTGTTAAATTTGATGTGGTTTTGAAAGAATTAATTAAACCTCTCATTTGTTATTATGCAAGCAGTAATTAATTTCAAATGAGCATGCCAGAAAACTCAAATGTGTGGGGAGAACTGGGTGGTTTGTTTCCATTTATCTCTACTTCCATCTAGATATGTCAGCATCACTCCACTTGAGCATGTATGTAGAGAGCAGATAGAAATTGGGCAATCTTTTGTTTCAAGTTGAATGCCCCCTACAATAGCAGTGAATCAGCTCTTTTTTCCACTGTAATGGCTTCTGAGGGTTAGAGCAAATCAAACTTGAGAACCACAAGAGTTGAAGGTTGTAAGGTTAAGCTCAGTGATGATATGTCATCTATGAGGGCCAGTATTGCTAGTGTCTCTTGCCAAAATGTGCATCTTCTGTGCTTTGTGTAGAGGAAGATACATGTATTGGAAAGTTATTTTCCACATTCTTGCTTATCTTTTGAAAATTTTGTTTGTTTTTGTGTACTTCAGCTGTTTGCCTCATTCTGGAAGCACTGCAAGTCTTCAATTTGCATTTCAGCACTGCAGAGCAAGGAGGGCAGGAGGTTATAGCTACCTCAAAAGAGAGGGAAAAAATTTTAAAAAGACAAGTATACTTGCTGTCTTTTGAACCTTTTTTAATATATCAGGGGTCAGAAGCCACCAGGACTGACTCTACTAATCTTACTGGGTTTTGAACTAGATTTTAGTCTCTGCTCTTGTGTTAACCAGTAGGGGGAAAAAAAATCTGTGGTTTTTGAATGTGCTACCAGCAGATGTCTCACACATTTCCTTACAAAAGCAGATGAATGATTTAGCTTGCTTTGATCACGCAGCTCCGAGAAACTGAAAGTTCATGAAATGGTTTTCATTATGTTATGGACAAATCTTCAGTAGCTGCAGCATCAATTATTTTTAGACCTTTGCTGAGATGGGGTTTACACAGTAATCAAGCCAGAACAAAATTTCAGGGGTTCTTTTGGTGTTTACATGCTCAATATGAAACTTAATGTACCTAAAAATGACCAACTCCTCACATTAAAGTTAATTTATATTTCAGGCTTTCTCATTTTTTATTTATTCTTCTGCCTTTCACACTGCTCATGCAAAGGGACTCTAAAATGGCCTGGAAATCACAATTTATCACAAATGCAAAGAGTTTGGCAGAGTAGCACCAATGAAAATGAGGTTGGCTGTGTTCTTCCATAATAACTGCCTGCATTAATTATTCCTTCTGGTAGCAAAGGAACACTCTGAATTACACTGTATTTTACGCAGCTTGGCATTATACAGAGCTTGCTGCTAAAAGCCTCAGAAGGCCAGTTGTGCTGTGCCATGTCCCATTTCAGAGCCATTTTCAGAGGTTCAGTGCTTTGCTGTGTGTCTGAGGTCTGTGCAGGCTGAGAACTGCTGAGTTCTCTTAGCTGTGGAGCCAGAGAAGGATTAATAATAACATTTGTGCTCCCTGAAAAGTTCTTAGAGACCTGATTAGTCTGATTGCAGAGCTGGAATGCAGCAATAGACCAGGAAAGAAGAAGTGTTGTGTTGGTTCACTTGAGATACAAGAGTGATTGTATAAAATTGAGTGCTACCTCCACTTTCTATAGAAACAAGAGAGATCTGTCCCCAGACAGAGAAAAGATGCCCTGGTGCTTTTGTGCTCTTGTAGTTGCAGGAGGGTGGCTGCTGTTGTTCTGAGCTCAGACCCAATGAGCTCCTGAATACCTGGAAAAACCACCTATGTAATGTAACCCACCCGTCCTTTTTCACAGCAATGCTGGTGCCACAATGACAGGGATGGCTCTGAATATATTACATTTGCTTGATATTCTGTGTAAAGGGAGGAGATGCATCCCTAGCAGTCTGAGGGGCAGCTATTTAGATAGGCAGGGGGATGCTTTTGAGGGCACTTCCCAACTGGATAGTCTTCGAATTGTCTGATTTTGTACATCAGAAATTGAGTCCAGTGTTGCTCAAAACTCAAGGCCTGGATCAGGGACAGAAATAAAAGAAATGACAAGGGAAATAAAAGCAGGTGTAACAAATAACGAGTACGCAACTCCACTGTTTTGCTTCTATTTTATGTGCCCTTCTGTCCATCTTCTGCTGTGTTTATTTACACTGTAAATTCAGTATGTTGAGCTCAATAAGTAATAGCAGTTTAACCTGAAGCAGGCGTTTAGGAGGTGAGTGGACTTTAGGCCATCATTTTCTGCTAAGCACACTTGCCCTTATGAAGGAGGAACCATCGAACAAGATCACAAAAGCCAAAAGGAATGGTAATAAAAACAGTAATAATTGAGACAGTGTGTCCTATATTCCTCAAGGGCAACAGAGAGCAACAAAAACTAAATATGTTCAATCTTTACTTCTCAGACCTCCACAAAAATCCCAGGGGCTTGTCTCATCTTTGTCTTATAAGGTTAATTTCACATGTACCACCAATGTAATAAATCAGAAGGGGATTATATTTTTAGGGCACAGGACTTCAACATTGAGCTTTGAAATCTTTAGCCTTTGGTAAATATGGGATTCTGGATAGATGTGCCCTGAGCTGCCTTAAAATGTGAACTTTTGTGGGAGTAGCATTATCAGCATTTTGAAAATCAGTTGTCCTTGGGTTTATGGGGTAGTTGGATTGAAATATTATACAGAGACAGAGGAATAATAGTTGACTCAGAGCTTTTGTTTTATTCTCAGCAATATTGTATGCAAATGGGAACAGTAGCTTCAAAATGCATTCAAGTCTATTTTTCAACTACTGTGCAGTTGTATTTCCCTACTTCTGTGATTTTACCTGGTTGTTTAATAAGCAGGTTACATGGAGCTGGGTCTGTTATATGAATACAAGAAGAGCACTCCAGTTGTTTCCCCTGTGACTGATGCTGTCACAGGCAGAGCTATGGACTCGCTGCTGCAGCTCTAAACCAAACTGAAGGAAGTGTGGAGTGTATATGCTATCACTCCTGGGTTCCTATTTTGCCTGCATTTTGTGGTTTAACCTCTGGGCCATTCCTAGAGGTCCCAGGAGCTGCTCTCCCCATGGCCATGCTGTCTTTCATGTAATGCCTGTGATGTGATTCACAGCAATGCCTGTGAAGCACATGCAGAATGCCTTGTGTCCAGTGAGTCTGGTGTGATTCCCAACCAGTTCCCTCCAGGAGAAGGACTTATTTATAAACTTAGATTGAGGCTGACATGTCCCATTTCAGTCAAATATTTGCCTCATATTCCTACCACTGCTTACCACTCTACCACTACTTACAACTCTTACCATTGTTGCAGTTGCACATTTTATTTGGGCTTTGGTGAAACATAAACATTTGGCCTCAAGTAACTTGATCCATTGAAATTTGTTGGAATGCTTGCTAACTTTGGAAAAACGTGCTGAAATCTCCCAAGCTGAGAGGGATTCTTTTGGCAACATGCAGGATCCTGTGGCAGAATGACCCACAGGCACGAATGTTTCAGTCATGTCTCCAGGAGCTCCGCTTCCCTGAGGAAATACTTGACAGTTTGTGGCTGACTGGAATATTTTAGAAGCGATCAGAAAACCAGATTTATGGACACTATTTGGCCATGTCAATGAGTACATGACATGGGTATGACTTGGCACAATACTTTTTCCTTGAACATGTGGCTGTGGTGCTCAGAGACTTGCTGTTCTCAGACATCCTAGATTTCCCTGACAAGAGGGCATCACACCACTGTGCTGTTTCCTGCCTTCAGATTCCTCCTCCAGTGAACTGAGGCTCTGATTTAAACTGTTGTTTGAGTCAGCCTTCTAGGCAGAGCAATGAAAAACTAGGTAATTGCCATGCAGTTGTAATTTGATGTTGGATCTGGTCTTGTGAAATGCCATTTCCAAGTAATGGCCCTGTAAACCAAGCAAGGTTTGTTGTTGGAGCTGCTTGAGCAATTTGAGGGGAGGCCCTGAGGGCTGGAGATGCTCTTCTGTGAGGAAAGGCTGAGAGAGTTGGGGAGGTTCAGCCTGGAGAGAAGGCTCTGGGGAGTCCCAAGAGCACCTTCCTGTGTCTGAAGTGTCACAACTGGAAGGGCTGTCCCTGCTTGCCCAAGCTCTCCGGCTTTGCTTGGTGCCAGCGGCAGCACACGACTCCTCCGGGCTCTGAAGGCAGGCAGTCAAAACCAGGCAGGCTCACAATAAATGCAGCAGACAGTCTGTGCTATAAATCAAAAGAAATTCAACTGAAGTTCTGTCACACAGGATCCTACTCCAGCTAATGATACTTCATTATGTTCTGAGAAAGAGATGGGGCTCTGATAGGTCTAATTAGAAGAAAAGGAAATGTAATTTCTATGTCTCTCTTTCACTGTATTTCTGCACAGATGTTTTCAGGTGGTTTCCAGGTAACTCCTGAAATCATAATAAAACTGCTGGAGATGGATTGCGTGCACTCATTCATTATCCATTGTTTATGTAGCACTAGGGGCTTATACTGCCCTATACTACACAAACATGATTAGAAGATATATAATGGGAAGAGGTGAAGTCATATCCCTCACAAAACATAAAAAAGCTGAAAATTTGTCCTTTATGTGAGCACAGATATTGTCTTTACCTTTCACATATTTCCAGAGGCAAAGTTCTGTTGTAAAAATGTAGTTCTTATTGAACTAGTGTCTAAGGCCAATTCAGTAAAGTAAACTTCCTCAGTATTATGGATTCTTGCACTTCCAGCTCCAATTCTACATCCCCTGCCTGCCTTGATTTGAAAATCTGTAATGGAAATTATTTAACCAAGTGAAATGGAAAGGAAAGGATCTGACTGATATAACACGCATAATAAAAATGCACTGAAGTGTTCTGACAAGATCTTTAAAGGCACAAATACTGTTAAGTTGGGAAGCATGGAGCACATAACATGGAGTCATAAGCATCTTTTAGGCTTCTGTTTCTTCTGTAGGCTTTCCATTATCTGAGCATATTTTCAGTTCTAAATTTGAAAAACGCTCAGCTTCAGTTTTGGTATTACAAACGCTTTCCCTCCTCAGTCTTCTCTGAATGTTTTGTTACTTCAATGGCAAGTTCTGTGGAGCTTCTGACATGGAAAGTCCTATCAAAATATATTAAAAAATTAATAGAGGTTTACTCCTGGAGACTTCTTCTTGCCTATGGAACTGGGTGAGATTTAAGGTCCCTTCCAGCTCAAATCATTTTGTGACTTACAGGCATTGTTTTTCAGCTCTCAATACAGTCAATGGATGTGCCCATCATGGGCAGTCAGGAATCTGCATGTGTGGTTGTCTTGTCCAGCTGCCTTTAACTGGGAATTCTCCTGATTAAATCCTGCACTGAGCCCTTTGCTTCAGTCATGGTAGGAGATGTAGCTACTCGTTAATTTTCTGTTTAGTTCCAATTCTCCTGTATTTCTCTTGTGTGTTACAATTAAATCAAACAATCTTTGGAGTGCAGTAACGTGTCTGTGGGTCACTTAAGAACTGCTTGTTCCTGTTTTAAAATACCTCTATTGGGATGAAAATTGGTATGACTGTATTCTGCTTTATTTCTATAATTAAACTCCAGATATTAGGTAGCATTTATGGACTAAATCAAATTTTACCTCTCTACTTTCCTGTGGCCTGAAACAGCAATTTTAGAATTTGTGTTGATTATCAAACAAAGAATGCATTTTTTGTTTCTTCTCATATAATAAACTATGTCAAGCTGTGGCTCTTTTTCTGTGCAATTATTAGCAATGGTTTTTTATATTTGGAATGATGGTGAATAGTAGGTTTAATAAAATTGAGGTCTGGAAACTTCTGTTCATTCTAAATTGCCTAAGGCAATAAAAATACAAGCCTGCTTTTAAAGCCATTTAGAGATGTTAAAAGCAACTGAATTATTAGAGACTTAGTCATTTTGTCTAAAAGTAGGTGAAGTTATGACTAGCAGATTAAAAACACCTAAAATGTTTAAAAATGTAGATGTTACAAGTTAAGACTCATACATGGCATAATATTTTTTAGTGACTTGTAAAATTTATAAACATCAGTGAAGGTATGCAAGACCACAGAAGACATAACAAGACCCCTATCCCATTAAAACCTATTTTAAATGTATTTTATAATTACTAATAGGCGTAACACTAGTTTTTAGGATATAAGAAGATTACTAAAGTCTACATCCAGACTAAGAAAGCTGAAAGATGTTTTTCTGCTGCACATGGTCATAATTATCTTTTCAGAGTGGGACAGAGAGAAATTACTTCATTGACTCTTATCAATAAATGGTAGCATAGACGTATTTTAGAACTTCCAGAGACCATTAATCTATGAATTCACTGAAGCCTGAAAAACAAGACTAAAAATGAATCTCCAAGAATTTTCAGAGGGAAAATGAAGTTCTGGCTACTGGAACATCCTGGTTTGGGTATGTGGAATGCACTTGATTAGAGCTGGCCCTGTCAGATGTCCTGCCTGTGAAAGGAATTAGCAGTGAGGAGGTATCTGCCATTTATCTCACCCTTTCACACCAGAGTCAGCCTTTCATATTTTGTTATTTTTTATTATTTTTATTCTCATGGTTCAAACTATTCTAAGTTAAAAATCTGCAACAAATACACAAATACATTCAAAGCATTTTATGTAACAACTAAGGATCCACTAAGTGAAATTAATGTGGGGAGCATTGTCACTTAAACAGGAAAGAAAGGGAGGACAACATAGGAAGGAAATCAGGGAGAAATATGCCTTCTGATCCTCCCTGGATACACAGAGTTCTCAGAAGAATGCAGGATTTGAATTTATTTGCAGAGTTTTCTAGAATCTCTCGAAATACTAAAGTCAGGTAAAATTTTTTTCCCTTTAAAAAATAAATTGGAATTATTGATTTCTTTTTATTTTGGTGAGAGTATGTTTCCAGCACACTTGCTGTCTTCTTCCCAGTGAGTGATTTTGCCAACATGTGCCTTTTTATACTACTTATTTGCAAGCAAAACACTTCTCATCTTTGCTTTTGACTCCTCAGGTTTTTGTTAGCCATGGCATGTCACAGGACAAATGCAACTGTGCTGAATCCATCAGCAAATATGCAGCTTTCAATTAGTTGTTGAATCTTCAGTTGTTTGGGTCAGCTCTTTTGCCTAATCTCTATTTGAGGTTCTAATGCTACCATTCCCTGGAGAATGGCAGGAATTCATAAGGGATTTAATGGCATCAGCCTGCTGCTGCTGTCTGATTCTAATGCTGTAATCTGTCAGGTACAGTAATTTATTGAATTGTCATGCTTTCTGAGTTTTGAGGGGCTGTCCATAAACATAAACATCAAATCTTGTGATTTCTTAACTGTTTGGTTATTGGACCTTTTAGTAAGAGCATGTGATGCCTTTGTGAGACAAGCAGGACAGCTTGTCTCCTCTCTCTAACAGGAGAGAGGCTGTGGAGGTCTTAGCTCACGCTAAGCATAGCCAGATGTACATGCAGGAGTTTACACAAATATCTTGCTATAAATGTAAGCTATTATCTTGGGTGTATTTCTCCCTATCAAGCAATATGAAACATCTGTCAGATAAATCATAGGCTGTTACTGACAGAGCTGTGCAAACAGCACATTCAATCTCCAAAGTGGTTTCTGAAGCGCTGCAGGACTTGCTGCAGGACTTTTTGTGCTAAATATTCCACATTAAGAGGTACAATATTCTGCATCTAAAAAGTTTTCACAAAACGTGTATGCATGTATATGTATCTATAGTGTTAATGGTTTTTAACAAGGATGTGAGAAACTATCAAAGCTAACCCAAGCCACATAAGCTAAAAGTGAATGTTGAGATGTCTACCCCAATTTGTAATGATGCGTTTTTACAGTCTTTTGGGCAGTGCTACAAAAAAAGGGGGATACTCTGTTTATTTTTACATGGCACAGCAGTGCAGTTTGCCCAGTGAGTTAATGAGCTCGTGGTGAGAATTCTGTGGTGCCTGTCATGCCACAGCTCTGGGACATCAAAGGCTTTTGTTACACGATATGGGGAGGGAGCTAGAAAGAGTTCAAGATAAAAGAATGGTGAAAGGGTAGGTACTCAAAGCTTGCCAAAACACAAGAAGCAACCCAGTTGGTTGCTTCTTGTGTTAAAAAAAGGACCAATGAGTAAAATGGTGCATTAGGAGCTCCTCAGCTTATTCCTCAGCAGAAATTTCATCAAGCCAAACAAACTGCTCTTAAAACCTCTGTGCACAGGACCAGAGGTCTCAAGATACAACAGTTTAAATTAAAAATGCTAAAAATAGGGAAGATTTTCTTTTATGGATTGTTGCAGTGTTCAAAAGCCATCAATTAAAAATTAATAATATTGAAAAGAAAAATATATTGGAATCAAAGTCTTCCCTGCTGGATCATGCTTTTTCATAGCCTGGGTTAATGGTAAATTCCTAAGTGGCAATAAGCAGAAGTTCCAAGTGTGGTAAGTACTGCTTTTATTTGCCCAAAATCAAATGATTTGTGAACTTTTAAACTCTATAAAGTAAGGTTGTTCTGAGGTTCATGCTCTGAGTTGGGGATCTGGTAGACCTGGATCAGTTATTTGCTCTGCCTCCCTTCAAACCTGGGCTGTATTTTTGAGGCCTGCAGAGACCCAAGGCTACTCACTCGGTGCTTGGGGTTTTGGCCATGCTGTGGTTACTGTAAGTAACCTCCAGGTACTGTGTGCTCTCCAGTTCTGGGGAACTGTGTCATTCCCAGTCTGCAAGTGGTTTATGTCTGGCAGGTTTGCAGCTCAGGAAGACTGAACTCTGTTCCATCTGCAGCAGGGTCTGTGCACAGACACTTGGCTTCTCTGCATGTCTTGCTCTCCACATACAGCTATTAAGGTTAATTATCCTTTCCCACTGCTGAGTTTTACAGATAAGCACATTAGTTGGGAAGTACAGGGGAAAGGAAATCATAAACCTTCATTTATTAATTTGCTAAAACACATCCAAGGAGATTATGCAAAATATATATGCATTTTTGAAAGTTTAAGGGCTTTTCAATTAATTCACCTAATCTGTTAGCAAAAGAGAACTAATTTATTATTTAGTATTTTTGTGGAACATCTCTGTTTAGTGATGTCACAAGCACAAAGGATAGAGGATGCTTTGTCCATTCAAGGGCACTCATTTAAAAAGAGGTTTTGAAAACACTTCTCTATTATTTTCAGCTCAGTGGTATTTAAGATAGGAACAGAAAAGCAGGTACTTATACCACAGGGAAATTTTTAACTTCTAGGCCTGATCTTGCTGATGTCCATGGTAATGCTGCTGACTTCAGTGGGAGCAGGTATTTGTTCTCAAAGCATCTGTAGCACGCCAGTTTTATGTAAACGAGGTATCCTAGTGAACTCAAAACAAATTTTAGATTTGTCTGTAAAAAATACTTGGATTTGGCTTACAGGAAGCGGCCTATAGCAGCCATGCTTCTGAGGCCATGACCTACCTGTGTTTTCCAGCAGCAAGCACTCTGATTGAAGCTGAAGTTGCTGCTAAAAAGTGGAAACACTTCAAAATGGATCCAGGAGAGAAATAGCATTTGTCAATCCTGTTTTTCAAACAGGAGAAGTCATACCATAAGATGATATTTTTCTAGGCTATGCAGTGGTTTTTCTTTGAAGGAAATGCTGCCAGTTCTCACTTTGCTGTCAGTCACCCACAAGTTAGTAGCAGTTTTGAGTGTCAGAACTCAATCTGAGATTTAATTGCTCTTTCTGTACTACTCTTCTTTGGTCTTTCCCAGCAGTAAATCCTAAATCTGAACACAAAAAGTCAAAGTATTTGTTAGAGGTCCTGCTTTTTCCCTGTGTTTATGAGTTACAGGTAACATCTCATGTAAATCTGTATTTCTGGACAGAATGAGGCAGTATAGAAGAAAATACTTTTGTTACATTCTGGTTTGCTGATGCACATTTTGATCTGTTTCTCTTGGCTTTCATCTTTATCTTTGCTCTCACAAATGTCAGTCCCATTAATCTTTCCTCAACGAGTGCACTGAGAGAAGGCTGTTTCAGCATGGCCTACCTATTTCAACCAGCATGAGTAGGTCAGTAAGAACTCACCTACAATTTACACTCAGCAGGTGGCTCGTGCTGGAAGTGCTCTTGGAGAGCACTCTGAGAGCTGGAAGTGCTCTTGGGTGAGAAATACACTCCAAAGTATACAAAGGCATGTCATTTCCACTGATCTCATCTTACTGTCAAGTGTTGTAGAAAATACCAGACACATTCACCCATCAAAATCGAGCCGGAGTAAACCCCATAAAGTAAACACTTACAGTGTTCCTGCTGTAAGTTGTCACTAACTGTATGATGCAGTTGATTCCAAGCTACCAAGATCTGGGAGGTCAATCTGTTCATATAATAACATAATCCTGTTCAGATAATGCACAAGAGTTATGCCAGTAAATACCATTCCCATAGTTGGGATATCTTCAGTGGCACTGTCAGATAGGTAAGGCTTGCCTAGGAATCCTTGAAAACATTTTCAAGAGATGTCTACAAAAGGTCAAGGTATTTTCCCACTGCTTTATGGATTGATCTTTGTTTAGGTGGATTTATGGTTACTTTTATGTGTGTGTGTGAGGTTTCAGTTGAGATAAAATTTGTGGGATGATCTTGTGTTATGTGTAGTATAGCTTTTTTAATTAAAAAGGAGACCTGCAGTCCTTACTCACCTGGGCATTCCTTTTCATTAGTGTTTGTGTGTAGACAGAAATTCCACATGTCAGAAACAAAAAGGAGTTAGCTGTATAAAATCAAGGTTCAAAACTTTGCTGCCCAGTCTTTTAGGCAAGCAAGCAGAAACGTTCCTAAAGTAGTTTAATCACGGTGAATAAAAGCTGCATTTGAAAGCATCACCCAGGATAATTCTCCAGCTTACCTGTTTATGGAATAGTTAATAGTAAAAAAAATTATATTGCACGGTGGTATTTGGGAAAGCAACGCCTTTCCAGCCCACTCTTGGGAAAAAGAAACTAAGTTTGTTGGTGAAAATACCAGCAAGCCTTAGTTTTAGCAAGCAACATGAAATCATCATGCTTACAGTACCTCTTTTCTTTTTCACTCAAGCTGAATCATACATAATTGACTGTCTGCAGTGTATAGGAGATGTTTTTATGTCTGTGTAACATTTTATTGAATATAGTTGGAAAAAGTTTTAAAACTGAAAACATGAGAAAACTTGAGGAATGATCAGAAATATAAAAGCAGACCTGAAAAAAACAAAGTTGGTGAGATATTTTGAAAGTTCTTTCTAGGAAGTTAATACCTGTAAAATGCTGTCACTGTAAGTGCAGCAATGTTTTACTGCAGTCTGTAAGAAAGGGTAAGTGTGGTGCTGAGGAATGAATCCAGTGAATCCTTCAGAACCATTTCAGACATGACCACTGATTCTGTTTGTTTTCGTGGGCTGAAGGGAGGTCTTTGAGAAACCCTCATTTCAGCTGTAATGCAAGATATTTCAGCTGGGATACCTATTTTTCAGCGAAGTCTGTCCCTAGCCTTGTCTTCTGGCTGAAAGAAATCCTGCTGCGTGGTTTTCTATCCAAGAGATCCAGACGCATTGATTGCAAGGTTTCAAAATGAGACAATAACCAAAGTGAATATTCCAACACTTAATTTCAGCAGTTTTGAAACCTGTGAGGGCCTCATGCCAATGGCATAAATCATTTGCTGCTATAAATTGATAAAACTCCATTAAAACTGAATGATTCATGGACATACCAAAAATTAATCCAATCCAATGTAAATTCTCCTTGTGATAAAAAAAATCTAAATTTTAACTTCCAAGTTCTAATGACCTCTGAGAGAGTTACAGCTGGCGTTTATTGTATTTCTGATAAATTACACTTCTCAAACATATACAAGTGCTGATGTGTTTTGCTTAGGCTTATATTTCATCAGCTGTCAAAGTGACCAGGGTTCCTGTAGGAAATTTTAGTAGGAAAAGTGAACCAAGCTGTGGCTTCTGATATTGTCCCAGCCTTTATTACACTTAACTCCTGAATGCTTGCCATTGGGTCGCAGATGTAAAATCATGACTTGGTTGTTAACTTGATGTTGCATGTGGCAGTGGGTATTATACCCAAAACTCCACTGAAATAATATGAAGGATCTGTTAAACTGGCAAAGCCAAGAAATATAGACTGCATCAAAATTTAACTGCAAGATGAGAACCAGCATTGCATAATCTCAGTGCTGTGAGGGCACAGCAGGTTGGATGCTGTTGAAACAAAAATTAAGGCAAAGGGAATGGAGTTTCTGATTTTGCAATCAGAATATTTTGAGTTTATCAGAACAAGTATTTGTAGTCTTCAGTATGGAAGATAATGTGGGATGATTATTTTATTATTTGATTAAGTTCTTGTTTTGAAATGTTAGGTAATGCTAACAAAAACAGTGATATGTTTGCAGTGGTTTTATTCAAACTGAAAATTATCGAATTACTCCAGAAGTGCATGGGAGATTGGCTTGTAGCAGTTTGAGATTTCCTTTCTTTCTGCACACACAAAAAGTGGAAAAAACAGTATTTCTGAAATTCAGAGATAACAAAATTATTTCTCTTCCTACTCTAATGCGGTATATAAAAGCCAGGATTCATCTGTGTGGGATCTCCATCACATTTTGTTTATTACAGTAGGAGAAGCAACAGAGTTGAGCTCTCAACCTTCCCAGAAATGAAATAAGGGATTTTTTTATATCTGTTGGCTGCCCGGGGTTGAATTTCTTTCTACCAGATAGAAACAATTAAAGTGCACGTTGGAAATGAGAGGAGGCAAATATGGAAGGACTAAGATGTGGAAGCACCAGATCTCTGGCAACAAAGCCTGTAGTGTATTTGAAGTAATCGAAATTTTGCTAGACTAACAAATAACAAGTGAGAAACAACGTTATGTTGATTTAGAATACAGGAAAATTAGGCTGGAGGCTTGAATTTAATTTGTGGCTCAACTGTTGAATTATATGAGAGTTGGATGATTTATTGGGGTTTTGATTTCAGTTCCTTCTCTTGCTATTAATGGTATATATTTAGATTGTTACTGAGGAAGAATTATTTCTGAAAACACATTTTCCTGCAGAATGACAAGTACAAGTAGCCTTGAACACAGTGTAGGATTTCTGGGAAACCTGGAGGTCCACAGAAAGCAAGACAAACAACTATAAGATTTCCATTTCTGTCAAGTTTATTTTTTTCTGCAGTTTCACCTTTGATTCCTAAATATTTCAGCCTGTCTCTTCCTGAAACCCGTGGTCATCTTAGTTTGCCTGGAAGCTCCTGAGTGAAGGGCATTCAGTCGCTCCTGTATCTGATGAAATTGAGAGGCTAAAAAATATCTATACCAAAGAAAATATGAGTGTAATATTTACATGCATTTATAGAGAGAGTGACTCTTTTTAAACACTTTTTACAGCCAAACCTGATGGGAGCTGAAACCTGAAATACGGCTTGGAGATTGCTCTCACCGAGAAGAAAGGCTTTTGAGTTCTCTGGAGAAAATTGGTTTTCATTGGATTGAGTTACGGGCATTCCAAATTGAGTATTGAGAACGCTCTGGGTTTTGCAGGAGCTTTTCAAATGGGCTCATAAATTGAGCAGATAAGGATGGCTGGTGCAGAGTGGTGCAGAGTTCCTAAAGGATCTCTTGGCTCGGGAAAAGTTTTATTGCTCCAGCAGTTCTGGCTCTGAGGTGCTAAGTCGGTGAATGGAGAGCATTTAATTTAGTCGTGGTCAAGCTTTGAGCAGACAGCAACCAGATAACTCACTCTTAAAAGTGAATTTTCCCCTCTGTTGGAGTGTATTTAGTAGAAAATGTTAACTAATGGGTTTTTTAGCTCAATTTGCTTCTTTAATCCAGCTTAATCCTTAAAGCAACCATGAGATAATGTAGGTACATGGCCATTGCCCTTAGAATCTCTGGTTTCCATCTCTGTGGGAGCACTTGAGGTTTTTCTGCCTCTGTCTCTTTTGCTGGAGGTCAGAAGTATGCAGTAGGAGCCCAAAGGGAAGCTTTTGCCTGTGCTGTAGGGATGGCATCCTCTAGGAGCAAGAGCCTGGCTTCTGACCCTGCCATCCCTAGGGAACAGGCAAAAACTCCTCTCAGCTCTCCTACAGACTTGAAACTTCCCTTCCAGTACTCTGTCCCTAAAAGCTTTCCTTGACAAGCACAGGGCTTGTCTTTCAAAGGGCAAACATGGAACTCCTCAGCACTGGAATGAGGAGAGATGTGAAGTTGCATACACACAAGAACGGGCCAGAAACTGCTAATCCCAAGGGTGTAAGGAAAACCCAACCTTCTCAGTTTCCTCTCCACAGATGAATATCAGAGCTTTTCCTAGACCAAATCCTTTTTTGCCTTTGCTTTCCACCATGGAAACCAATCTTTAATTATTTTATAAATAACAAGATAAATTCATACTGACAGCTGTCAGTTCTTTCCTGAACTACAGGCATGGCAAATTTCTCTTTTCTCTGCTTCAGCTGTTTTGTCACTGCTTCAGTTTTAAATCTGATATAAACACACCCCAGGATACAGTGAACACAACCAGGCTAGAATCAATTTCCCTCTCTGCTTGTTTCTTCTACTTCTTTGAACTCTGATATAAAAGCATTAAGTGAAATCCTGATCTTAATACCGTCACAAGTTACAATTCTTTAATGACATGAAGCAAATTAGTTATCTGCTGTATTAGCAATGTAAGTCAAGATTATTCATGAGCCAGTAATAAACCAACATAAATTACCCTCTCATTAAATTGTAGTAATAAGTTACTATTTGGTGTAAATAATTGAACGATGTTGATTATTACCCACTGTGATTTCTTGTCTTAAAAACGAAAAGCGATTTTGTGGTACAAGTAGAAAAGAAAAAATTCTAAGCAAATGAGTGATGTTTTGATTCTTTTTCCCCTGTATTTCAAGGGATCCAAATAGAAAGATTTTTTTATGACAAGCAGGTACTCTGTCATTCTAGAAGGTTCACAGGAACAACAAACTTTAACAAGTGCAACCTTGAATTTGACAAATCTTTCATGAATGTCATTATTATCTGCCAATTTCTGTCGTAGTCAAATACACCCACCCTCAGCACCTTCTGTTCTACATAAACTTATTCTGTCTGATGAAGGCAGAATGCCTTCAATCAAAAGAGATCTTCAAATTGTTTCAGAGCCAGAATGCAGCTCAAATAAAAGAAAAATGAATATATTCTGATTTTAAACTCCTGAATGATTTTGTGCTTAAATGAATAAATGGAGAAGTATAGCATAAACAATATAAAGCATTTATTTAAGCATGGAGGGAAAAGAGCCAGTCAAGTGCCTGCTGAAAAATAGAGAGGCTGTCTGCTGAGTAAAAGTGACTGGAGTACCAGAGTGCTTTGAATTATAAAAACCATTAATAAATAGCAAAATTGATTACCTATGTCACCTGAAGTGTGAATGTGGACCTATGGAGTGGAGACCACACCTCAGCCCCATGTTTTAGGCAGAGATGCTTCACTTTTCTATTTCACTAAACAATCCTGCTCTGTTTATTTAGTGTGATTGGGTTTTTTGGTAGTAACTCGTGTAAAGGCAAGTGCTGGTGTAGCTCACTTCAAGGGCAGCAAGGAATGGTGCAACAATTAATGCCCAGCTTGCAGTCAGATTTGCTGTTGGAATTTCAGTATCAACTATCTTACTCTAGTATTCTTTCAAATTCTCCAAAAATTGACTTCAAAGACCACTGGAATTTGCAGATGCTTTTTAGCCTTTCTTACCTTCAATTCCTCACATCTTCACAAATAGTTCAGTACAAGTCTCTTTGGAGGGGTTAGGTTGTTTCTCTTTGCACTTTTCCAATCTCAGGGATGTTTTGTTCTTTAGAATCACAGAATATTCTTTACTGCAATGTGTTTATCATTAATGTCAGTCTGCTGCCTTCAACTCAGAACCATTTGGTGAGTGCAAATAGAGAAATATATAGTATTAGAAAAATATTGCTGTCTGTTTGAGGTGTGAAAATTACCAGGGAAGTGTCATGGTTTGCCTGCTGAGTTCTCTTTGGAGCGAAATAGCAAAAAAACCTGCAGGCCAAAAATCAGGGTTGCATTTTTCCACAGGTACCAGCTTAACAAGATGATGGTGCTGATGCTGTAAAAAAACAAGAGAGCAGGGGGTCTTCTTTTCAATAAATGTGAGTTCCTGACAAAGCAAACTGTTTCATGGCTGTTAGTTACCTGGGCCTCGGAAAACCACAAGATTCTTGGTTTACCTTGTTATCCTGTAGCTACGTTTTTCTCTTGTTCTTCAGCTGGTTGCTGCAGTTCTTTGTGGGACTGATTAATTTCTCCTGGCCAGGTTTCAAAACTCAGTTCCAAACTCCCTGTGCCCAAGGATTGGTGGGTGAACAAATGAGCTTTCTGAATAAGGTTGTCTCCTAAGGAGTTTCCTGGTTTCCCCCTTTGTCATCTGAAGAGTCTGCCCAGCATTTCAGTGCACACCTTAAAATACCAAAGTGCACAAGATGCTATCCCACAACAACTTTTGCTCACTGTGCAGAGAGACCCCAACTTCAGCCTTACCTGTTTGGCTTCTGGTACTGACATGAATATATGAATGGGTTCCAAGGTTTTAGGGGTCATTCTGGGACCGGTGATGCTCAGCTGGCTGTGGAGCAGATGTTCACCCAGAACTTCAGGCTTAACCATCTCATCATCTCGTGATGATGGAAAAATCCTCCTCGCCTACCTAGATATTCTAATTTCATTAAATAACCGTACAAGTCAGCTCACATGGTATCCATTATTCTTATTAACTTCAAACCTCCCTCTTTCTACATTAGCTCAGTTGTTTAAATTCATACCCCTATCCTGCCACTTCATTTAAGTTTTCCATCATCTGAACAGCACATCCTTTTCCCCAGCAAACACCACAGCCATCCTGCAAGCAGTCCAGGCCTGACAGTGATCTTTCAAAAGGAATCATTAATATTTCTTAGTTTTATATTCACTTCTCAAAAAGATGCCACCATGTATATGAGGAAACCACAAAGCTATCACAATTATATTTTTCCTTTTAACCACAGGGTCTCACCTGAATGTGCCACCTTAACCTGCAGTAGTGAAGGTGTTGAGTGCAAGCAGAAAATGGAAGCTTTAACTGGAGTTAGAGGGTTTTGATGGCAGAAGCCTCTTGGCTATTCTAAACTCAAGTCTTGCTTAATTTAGTATAGATTTTGTCCACAAGTTCCTGGCCTAAATACTGATTTCTACTGGCTGAGGAAGGTAGGAGTCATCCACTGCTAGAATTTAAATGCTTATAGTATCACTTTAAATCTAGCACCTAAATTCCATTTTCTCATATTTCTCTTTCTTGTACATGTGAGAAATAACTCCATTTCTTCAGGTGCAGATAAATGTAGGAAGCAGTTCTAAAAGTAGAAAAGCATTAGATTTGGCTTCCCATACTTAATTCCAACTGCATAACAGCAGGGAGTTATGCTGAAGGGTGATAGGGATCTGTGCAAATTGAGGGTGCTTCACAGAAAAACTGTGGGAATTTTGCCTTCTTGAGTGAAATGAAATTGAGTTTCAATTTTTCCATCTTGCAAGGTCGTATTGCACTGGGTTTGAGGGTTTTTTCCTTGTTGCTAACAGGGTAAAATTAGATATGATTGATTAATCATATGATTTCTATCCAGGACATTGCATATTAATTTATTAGAATGAACTAAATTCAGGAGGAAGTCGTAGTGAATTTTCCTGCACCTACATCTGAATGGATGAACTGACAGCTAGATAGGAGTCTTTGCTGCATCCCAATTTGGAAAATTTCTTGGTGTGTGTCCCACAGAACAAGACACACATTGAAACAATCCCTGTGTATGCTTGGTACCTCCAGTTCTGTTGAGGTTTTTGGTGCTAACACTAATCTACACTACCTTGAGGCAAATATGCAAAGCAGGACTTTGAAATGTAGATATTAGGAACAGTTTAGTTAGGTAAAAGAATTGCTCATGGGAGCAATTGAGTAGATTGGGGATTTCATCCATTAACAGTAAAAAAACTTCGAAGGAACAAAAGTCGAGACCCACCATGATGTTTTTCTAACCTGTGACAAATCTAATAACATTTCAGCAAAATGTTTCTTTGAATGTGCCTTCAAATGAACAGAAAGAGTTCTCTATGAAACATTAAACTGGAAGAGCAGGCAGACAGTTATGGTAAATGTGCATTGCCCAGCATGAGTTAATTCACCCAGAGCAATTGCAGGAGAGGCTGTTCCTGAGCACTTGCAGCTGGGGCAGGACCTGCAGGCACTCATTCCCAGGTCCCTGGCTTCTGATGCAAAATAGTCAAGACACTTGATCTGACACTTATTTAAATCAAGGAGGAGCTTTCCATATGAAGCATATCAAATCCCACCTGATTTGTATTAAATGTTTGTTTGGCATGTTTTCTCATTTTACCCGAAAGCCATTTCTGGGTTATGGCCAGACAGGAAAGCAGGTTCTGTAGAACACTGATTAAAGATGAGGGCATCATGCAGAGGCAAATGCATTCAGGCAGAATTCAGAATAAATCAGTATGGGAGGCAATGGGGAAAGGAAAGTTTCCTGTATAGAGCTCCTGTATCTGCTGATTGACATCCTTAATCTGCACACACCCTTATTCATGGTTAGGGCAAAATAACTCTGAGGTTTAACATTTCTGCTAACACATGATATTAAAACGTGTATGGTCTGATGGAGTCAAAGACTGTGCTGCTTCTCTCCCTGCAGCCTCAGTACTGCAGGGTTTGTAAATAAAAGAAGTGAGTGGTTGCAGTGACACTGAGTTCTGTGCTGTGGTAGCAATGTTATTAGGGATGAAAGCCATCAGAGGCTGCCAGAATGGGACAAGAAACAGGGTGTGAGGCTTTCTTAGAGTCTTTGTTTCTCCTCCATTATAGTTGCAGGACACAGATCATAAAACCCTTTAAGAGCTTGCAATCTAAATTTTGGAGCTGTGCAAAACCAGAGTTTCTTTCAGGGTTTTAGTTTTAGAAATTTTGAAGTCTGGTCACACTGGGGAGTGGAACAAAATGCTAGCATTTCAGAATTCTTTACAAAGAAAAAATGCTTGGTATTTTAAACACAAATCACTTCATTTTTGCAGTGACATGTTTTAACTGTTGTTCTGCTTTCTCCTGAAACAAAAGAAGCTAAAACGCATGCATTCTCACAGTTTTGACCTGAATAGATTGGCATATTCAGATAAAACATGCTTCCAGTGCTGTTTTTCCAACAAGCTGCATGAATTGACATTTCCTTTTCAGATGGTTTCACCCTCCCCGATGACGTTAGGCATATCGAAGCATGAACGAGCTTTTGTACATCACAACACTTTCCTGTCGTGGGCTCAGGGCCCAGGGTTCCTATGGGGAGATCAGTCATTTTTCCCTGGTGAAGGCCTGGCAAGTTTGCAAAGCTGGGTTTTCCAGAGGGGTCTGCACCTCCTCCCCAGAGGGAGGTTGGTGATCCCACAGGGTGTCAGACCCAAGAGCCGTGGCAAGACTGCAGTGGCCTTGGCCCACATGTGTGGAAGTGTGACATCTGTGTCTGCATTTCTCAGTGGGATTCCAGGGCGGTTCTGGCCGGTCTTGGTGTGAATTCCAGCCCAAGGCACCCAGCAGCAGAGGGGCTGATTTGGCTCCCAACCTTTCCTTTCTCTGATTCTTGCACAGTGCAATGTGTATCTTTGGCTCTGGTCTCCATTCCCCTTAGACCAGGCAGCAGCCAGCTGGAAGCACAAGGAGAAACTATAATAGAACTCAAATAGCAGGATTTTATGTTGTTATTAAACAGCTGTCCAAATACCATGTCAGAGTTGCTTAGAAGAATTCTCTCTCAGATTATAATGTACATTTCTCAAGCAGGATGATAATCTCACATCTTTATTTAAGGCCAGATTTATTTTGAAATAGCATAATTCTTTGTGCTTGAGAAGGATTTGCATGGTTGTAAATGGCAAGTGAATTTGGGTCATTGTGTGGCTTGTGATGCTTTGTTTGGTAAATATTGGCACAAAAGTTCTAAGTCCTGTAAAAAGTTCACTTCATACCACTGCAAAATGTTAATTGTCCTTTACAATGGTTTTTTTTCAGAAATGTTTTCTCAAGCATTTGTACGATTCCAGTTTTGTCTTGGTGAGTTATAAAAGAGAAAAGTTAGTGGGTTTGCATTTGACCAAATTATTGATTAAAAATTCCCTATTTTCCCTCTTGGAAGACACAAAAAAAGAACAATAGGTCAGACTCTAGTCAAGACTTGTGTGTATTAAGCATAACGTGTCTATTTTACCTTTTCAATTTCTTTCTAAAAAAATACTGAGGAAAAATAGAGAGTTATGCCAAAAATAGATGAGCAGAAAATTCATACCAGGACAGGTGGATTAATGGTTAATGGTGAGCTGGGCTAAAAAAGCCCTAGATAAATGAATTGTACTTAGAGTTTCACATGTGTAGTTATCTTTAAACAGAGAGCTTAAAAGCAGGAATGTGAAATTCTAAATGGTGAAGGATAATGGCAAAACTTTACCCACCAGTTACAGACGGCTTTGCATTAATGAAGACTCCTCGGTTTGAACTTCCCCCTTCTCTGATTTAATGTCATTGCCACTGTCCAAGAAAATGAAAGAGAATTGCAGTCTGGCAAGGAGGCATTTTGATTTTTTTTTAATGCAACCTAGACTAAGTCTCTTTTCTGACTGTGATAATTAATTATCATTCTAAGAAGGGAGGGTTCTCAAAACAGAGGAAAGGCCAAAACCACCACAGATGGACACAGGAACCCGAGGGTATCTGGGGTTCCAAATACACACGTAGTTCTCAGAGCTATTCTTAACAGGAGCTGGCTGAATTGGTTATCCTCCAAAAGTTGCACCCAGGATGATATCTGTGGGCATCAGAGCTGGTTTTCTCTTCTCAGTATGCTGAATATTGCCAGAGAGGTTTTACCTCAGTGACTGCTTGGAAAGCAAACAGATAAATACCTCCCCCCCATTAGGAATGGGTAGGCTGGCACAATTGTTTAGTGTTGTGACGTGTGGAAGCCACTAAAATTAGCTGCACAGCTTGGGGAAAGTAGACTTCTAGAGCAAAATCTTTTTTAAACTAAAAGGAAAATCTAATGTGTATTTTTAGCAGGAAGAGAAGCGCTTTTTGCAAGGTCTGCTCTTCCCCCCTTTGCTATTGCGTGTGTATTTTTGTCAAGTTTTCATACTTTGGTGTTTGCCAGGAGTAGAAACATTATCTATGGTATCTGCTAGTATAAATAATTGAGTTCTATGAACTGATGCCTTTTACACCCACAGAGAATCTGGTCCATTTTTCGAAGATACATATGGGCACATTCAAGTGACTAATCTTTAAAGAATGTTCTATACAACCATTGCCCACCCTTCCGCTGCTGGGCTGCCCATTTGCACTTCTAAGCTTAGTTTTTAGTTAATATTGAAATAATAAATAAACTGAATGTGCAATCCATTCTCTCTTCCTGCCCTCTTCCAGCTGCAAAGATTTTGCTTACTTCTTTTTGAGCTATGATTTAATTGTTGGGATTTTTTTTTTTTTTTAATTCATATCCTTTTTGCTATCCAGTTCCCAGCTGTAAATTCCCAACATTACATTCAGCATTTTCACCATGTGTTTAAAATAAAGAGTCGTCCTTTCCCACCCCTTTGGAGAACAGATCACTCCCAACTCCACCAAAGAGTGGGGAAAAGACTTGCTAAATATCACCCGGCACAGAGGGGAAAAGGCAGCACTCATGAAGATTCTCCTGTTTCTTCCATCCAGCAGTGCTTCCTCACTGCAGCTGAGCATGGCAGGGAGTAATTCCCACAGGGCTGTGCTTTCAACAGAATCAAAATTTACATTCTGCTAGCCCTTCTCCTTCCCACATGTGCACACAGAACGGAGATTATTTTATCTCTTGAATCTTGCAATATAGACATTAGCAACTTGTCTGAACAAGTACAAAGAGGACATTTCTTGGCATGCAATGCTTTTCCATGTTGAAAAAGTGAAAAATCACTGCATTTACTTACAGCTTCCCTCTCCCTTCAGCATATGGATGCTACTCAAAGGGCTTGAGTCAAAAATCCCATTTGGAAGGTACTGAGAAAGCTGAGGGATGGCTGATGTCAGTGGGAGAGGTGGTTAATGGCTGCCTGGTAAGTGAAGACTCACATGGCTAGGATGGCTAAAATGCTCCCACCCTACTATGTCAGAGCTCCACCAGCTCTGTGCTTTGTACTCCTGAGAGCCATCAGGACTTCAGGAGCCGTGGATGACAGCAGCCCCAGGCACCAAAACCTTCCTCCTGCAGAATCTTTGTCCAGGACAGTCAGCCAGATCACAACTTATGCATGGGCCATGGAGCTCCAGCAGCCCCTTTGGTTTACTTCCCCCTATTCCTAGGAATTTGCATTATCTGGTCATCTCCATGCCTGGGAGCATGGGAACTCCTCCCTTAGCAGAAGAGCCCCAAGCTGGCCACTGGTATATGCAGCTTGTGGTGTTCTTCAGAGTCCTGGTTTTGCATGCCAAAATCACAGGATCTTTCCAGCCTGCAAGCATTGCAGCAGACACCTCAGGCTTTTAGGCACTGTGCTCTTAATGCTTTTGCAGCCCTTGATTAAGTGAAATAAATTTCATCATTCACCTTTGAAACAATCTATCCCACTTTTCTTTCAGAATATGGCCGCTGGCTGCTGACAAATTCCAGACGTAGCAGCTCTGATCCTGGATCAGAGACACCCCTGCTGAATTGCTGTCAAGAGCCACCTGCATCACTTGCTGTCTTGACATTTCTTGCACTCTTGGCAAGCTTTGTTTCTTTCCCAGCTGCACCTGGGGCGATGAAAAAGAATTCCTTGTGTCCATGTTGAATTCCATAACTCTGGAGCAGAACCAGCCATTCCCCAGGGTTCCGGACTAGTGACACCTTGCATGAACTGCTGCCACGGTTGTGATCCACAGAGATATTTCATTTAAAATTCGATTGTTGGGAAAAGGTTCTCCTGGAAAGGGCCACACACCTTTGGAAGTCCCTTCCCAGTATTGGGCAACAGCTGGCCAGGTTCATGAACTGTCTATCAAAATTTTTGTTCCTCAGGTACAGGCTGTGAAGAGCAGAGGTGAGTTGAGTTTCTGGGAACACATCTAAAAGTACAGAGGCTTCAGCTACACTTGGGGCAATACTGTAGGTGACTCACTAGCAGCATCTGCATGAGGCATATTTTCAGGAGGTTGTCAGAGGAATCTCTGTAAGGGGGAAAAGGCTTTATTTGCAGCTATAAAGAAATAATGGACTTATCAGCAGGACACCAGAATATTTACTTCACAGTAAGTAATATCTGGAAAAAGCTAATCTTCGTGTGCCATAAAGCAGGAAAGAGCTATAACTTATTTACAACACACTCACATTCTTTTGCAGAACTAAAAGATCTATTATTGAAATAGCATTTTGCAGGTTTTGTGAAACAAGGGCTTAAAAATTATTTCAGCAAGTAAAAATGCTTAAGTCGGTCTTTGTATAACAGGAACAATTCTTTCAAGTCTTTGTGGTTATATCAATATGTCACCTAGACCAAGAATTAGTATCTCATAAAATAGTAGTTAACAAGAAAAGGAGGGCAGATGTGGATTGTTTTGAACAAGAATACCTGTTATACCTCTCCAGCCTCTCGGCCATCTCAAATTACAACAGAGTAAATTCAGCTGTGGTGTAAAACCAATGATTTTCATGAGGCTAAATTAGGATTTGAAATGAGGAGAGTAGAAGTGATCCATTACTCTTTCTCAGCTAAAAGAAACTGAGAAGAGATGTTCATATAAAAAATATGGCAATAGTTTTCTGGGTTTCAAATGTATTTACTTAACAACTGTAATTCCTAAAGCTCTTCATCCAGTGTGATGTTCATCTAGGGAACAGTATGCTATTCCTCATCTCCAGTTAAACAGGATACACCAATTTGGGTCTAGTGCTTAGTAAAGCAAGGAAAGCTCACTTGGAGTTGAGAAACAAAGTGTGCTGAAGAGATCTAAGGGTGTCCCAGACAGCTGGGGTACTGCATTTGGAATGTGTAGTTAGGTGGAAAGGTGTAACTGCATCTTTACGGCCATATATATAAAGTTGTCTGAGTCAGTCAGTTCCTCTGGAAGAGTTAACCAGCCACATGTGGTTCTGGTGAGAACACAGATGTTGCCTTTATAATCTGTAATCTATACATGGGGTGTTTTTCTGAAAGTAATGCAGCAGCAAAATGTGGAAAAAATAACATAACATTGCCTTCTGCTTTACCTTAAGTTCTCCAAGGAATATACGTCATCACCATCTGAAGGTTGTCTGAAGTATGGCACCTTGCCTTGGAGTTTCATGTCTTTGTGAAGAAACACAGAGTCTTTAGTGTTTGGTCACTGTCATGCCAAAACCCTGGGCAGCAATTCTGTTCCTCATTATTGGATACGCACTTGACAATAAGGACACTACATAAAAGGCTGGCTGGCAGGAATGAGATTTACTTTCCCTTGAAGCTCTAGAAAAGGGGAAATAAGTGACAGTTCCCTCTTCACTTCATCATGCCTCAGATTATCCCATGCCTTGATAAGAACTACTGAAGCTGGATTCTTTTCATCTCTCTGCTTTGGGTGTGTTGTCTCAGCGAGTTCTGTCTTGCAAAGGGTAGGGCCCTGCTTTCTAAGTAACCTGGTGAAATATCCGAGGGTATTGCAGAGGAGAGCACAATCCCACCTGTAAAAGACCATTAAGAGGGACCATTAATGCTCCTCAAGTAGTGGCCATGTGTTGCTCAAGGTCAGTGGTACACTGACCCCTGAGCACCACAGAGATTGGTACACCAGAAAGCGTTCAGTCTTCTTTATAGATCTGTTCCTGTAACCTATGGATTAAAATATTTGTATTGCAATGGAAGGAAATTGTACTTCTATCACAAAAAAGAGTGAGCACAGTACTTTCTGAGTAGGTCGTTTGGTGGCTACAAGGGTACATGTGAACCTCATTAAATACTTAGTTTGCAAACTTAAAACTCTACCAAGGCACTCAAGTTTTCTGCCAAGGTCATTTACTTATTTTTTATATAGAAGGAATCAGAGAATAAATCACTTTCCTAATTTCCCAAAAGCCCAGATAAAGAAATACTTTCCAGCATGCATGGTTAGCAAAAAGATTTGGGTTATCTGAAAGCAGGACAAGACATTTTGAAAGCCAAGGAGCAGTCCCAAGGAAATTACAGCCTTTTGACTCCTGTCAGGGACTCCATCCATCAACAGTGTCAAAACTGGTAAAAATAGCACATCTTTCCATTCAAGTTGTGCACGGGGGAGGTAAACCAAGGGAACAGGAGCCGTGTCAGGAGCTGAGGCAGCTTTGGCCGCTGGAGGGCTCCTGGATTTTCCCGGCTGCCTGGAGGCCGGGCAGGTCTCTGTGCCGGTGCTGCTGGCTCAGGAGGCTCTCACAGAGCTGGCAGGGATGCTGATGCTGTCTCCTGTCCTGCAGCCAGGAAAATAGACTTCAGCTCAGTCGTGTTAACACTTCCTCTGCCTTCACTCCAAAATCAGCTTTTCGGTCCTGAAGATTCCTCATCTCCTTTCTTCAGCTTGATTTTCTTTTACTGAACTGGGAACATTAACATCTGCAGCCGCTGTGTTCCCGCCTTGCTGGGAGGATTGCTCAGCCAGCCTGGGGAAAGGCATCTGCTTTGGGAAACCTTTGTTGTCATGTAAACAGTCAGCCCTGAGTGCATTTCTTCATTCTTTACCAACAAAGATTCGAATTGCTTCCTTGGCTCTACAATGAATAACTATGAATGAAGGGATTAGCAAAGCAACATTTAAATTCAGTGTTTTGGAAACGGGATATGAAGTCAAATGCTGGGAACAGAGGCTTTTCAAGAACTTTTGGCTGCCCCCCTTTTCCCAGTTAGGGCACTTGACATAAAGAGTCCTTGTGTGTGACACTGCCAAGAGCAGATCTGTGCAGACTCAGCAAAAGAGCAGAGCTGTGTGACAGGAATTCTTGGGGCTGCTTTTCCAGTGCCCCTCACACAATGCCTGGGAAACTCTGGTGGTACTAATGTTTCTTTAAAAGCCCTTTCCTGGCACATCTCTTAGGGGAAAGAGTCAGAAACTGAACTGCAGTCTCTGAGCAGAGACATGGTGGGTATGTGGCTAATGAGATACTAGCTGTATACATATAATTAAAAAGAAAAGCACACAGAGGATATTATGACAGCCTCAGAAGAGCTTTAGTGATGAAAACTATTGAATATTGAAATAAAATAAATTTTCTAAATCTGATTGAAACAGTCTTCTGTGGTCACAAATCTGCACTACTTGCCCCTAGATGCTCCAGCTCAGGTTCAGCTGTATCACACAGTGCAGAGAATGACAATAGAAATACATTTACACAGAATTTCATTGTCCAGTTAGGAGATAATTAAATGTGAAGTCGAATATGAAGAACCAGTAAGGAAACACTGACTGCCCAGAGAAACAATGTGAGACAGATGCATTAGAAACTCCATTACCACAGGCTATGTAAACAATCCTGCACAGGTTTTCACTTGCTGCTTTTACTTAGTCTTTCCAGAATCTACTAACTGAGGTCTCAGCATTGACTGGATGCTTGTGTATAATTGAGGTTTTCAATTGAGCTCTACATCTTCTTGTGGATCTCTTGCTCACATTTTGCAAAGGGCTTGTCATGTGGGATTTGTCAGCACTTTCCCAAAAGGCTGAGGGAAGAATGTGATGTGTTCTGCAATTTATGTCCTTTCTTGACTGTAATCAGGAAGATTATTCTAACAGCATCTTCCTCTGCTGAAGCTGTTCTGTTAGAGGATGACTGTACATGCTCTCTGTAGCCTCTCATCCCTCAGGATGTTATTATTCTTAATGTTATAAATATCAGGATAATGACTCAATCGTCTATTAGGCTTTCTGAAATGTTCTAAAGCACAGTGTGGTCAGAAGCTGCTTTGAACTTGCCACTTCACTGATTTTCAAAAATATACCAAAGCTGACATTGAGTCTTAAATGCCTCATAGAAGCACCAGAGATGCAGCTGATGAAAATCACAAGATCTAAATTTACATGGAGGTCTCACTCTTTTCCATGTGGACAGCAAAATGACAGGCTCAGAGAGCATCTCCTGATAGAAGAAACAGGCCAACATCTTCATTGCTCTTCTGCTCAAGTTATTTCTCTAGAATAGACATTGATTTCTCATTGCTCCTATGTTCATTTCATATGCTTTTGAGATTACCCAAATTCTAAGCAGACAAAGGACTTGATTCTGCCAGGAGAGGATCTTAGGGCAAATGTATAGGAGAACCTGTGCACTTGAGATCTGTCCCATTTTGGACACTGAGTTCTAAAACACACTAAAATACTTCTGCTTTTCTGCTACAGAGCTCTAAGAAAACATGAATCTTGAAGTGGTACTTGGTACATAAACATTCACCTTGAAAACAGGCCTGTAAAAGGCTCCCTATTTACAGCAAACTGGGCTTCATTTCTGTGTGAGTCCTTTACCCCTGTGCGATTAAGGGTTTAGCATCAAATTCAAGTCGTCTTTCCTGGATCTGAAAGAAACCAAATTGGATTTGGAATGAGAGAACATGTTCAAAAACACCATGGAAAACAGGTACTTCTAGCTCCTTTTAAAGAGACACTCTGCAGTCGTGATTGGTAAAGGTTTCTCCTTGAAAAAGTAGTCCAACAGTGAAGGAACAGGCTGAGATAAAGTGACTCAGACATTTAAGTGTACATGGTATTTCAGTGGAGGCAAACAACCCCTGCATCAAAAATGGCAAACGTAGAAGGATTTGCATCCTTAAAACACTTTGATAATCCTGGGGACGTGTGTTTAGTGAGGGCTGCAGCAGGAATAGCAGAGTTTGGGCAAAGAGTGGTTAAAACTGAATGTTCCCACAAACTGATTCTGTAACTCTGAGAAATCACTTACCTCTTCTTGGCTTTTTTTCTCTTGTCAGTGATCTATGCTTGAGGAAAAGGAAAAAGCATTGTAAGCCTTCATTCGTAAATATTAGTCAAGCCCTTTCCACTCCCTGAACTGTCGATGCTGTAATTATAAAAGGAGAATATTAGAGGACTTTCCCTTTTTCAGTGCTAACCAACAGGTTTGGGGTTGGGCCTGAGACTTTGCAGGGTGGAAAGTGGGTCTGTGAAGCAGCTTAGAATTGAGGGGCAGAACGAAATGCTGAGAGCATTTGGAAGAGATTGATGTTGTGCTATTAATGCTGGCCAGGCTAGAAGGTGATGGCAATGGCTGGGGGTGACTCAGCAGTGGGGGGTGCCTTGGATTTCAGGAGTGGTGTCACCTGTTCAGCTTGCAGCCACTACGTCTCACCAAAAAATTATTTTTGGTTTCCATCAACACCCCCAAATGTTGAAACTCCACGTTTTATTGCTGATGGATATAGTGATATTTAATGTGAACTCACTGACTTTACCTGTTTGGCAGAGGCACCACTTTAACTACTGAGGAGGTGTCAGTAGAAAATTGTGAGGCATTTATTTGAGCCTGTACCATAAGAGTGTTTCCTGAGCCACACTTCAGGGTTTGCCCTGCTGAGAGGGAAATGGAGTTTGCCTGCTAGAAATAAATAAACTGAATGTCTATGAAACAAGAGAATTCCTCCTGTTATACTTTTCCCATTCCACTCCTCCTCTTGCTGTGGGTCATTTATTATTGCTGCCATGCTTTATTGAAGAGGGTATTTCACAGAGGGAAATGTTTAATGAGATAGAAAAACTCACTTAGGAGAGTGCAATGCTGCAATATTTATACTGAATATGAAGTGAATGGACTATAATAAGTGTAAATAATAAAAGAAAATTATGTAATTCCTGAGAGAAATGTTCTAAACAGTACATTGTTAAATGTCTAGCCCTGTGGTATAAAGGAATGTACCATGAAATCAGAGAATCATAAGGCTGGAAGCAACTTCAAGAGATCATTTAGTCCATTCCTTTTCCCCCACAACACTGTACCAAATGTATTTGTCATTCCTGACATAAGTGTCAGGCTTTTTCTTAATTTTCCAGTGGTGATGTTCCAAAACCTCCTGAACCAATCTTGCTGTTGCAGGGCTTTTTTATAAAATGAAGATTTTCATAAATCTTTCTTGATCCAATTCAATCCTTTTTTCCTTGTCTTATCCAACATATACATGAAGAAAGAGAATCACTCTCTTTCATTTCACTGCACTTACTTCTATTAGGTGGGCAGGAAAGCACTAACATTTGCATAGTCCTAATCCAGCATTTATTATTTCCTTTGGGCCATATCTTCCAGGCCTGTTACAATTTCTGCTGATTTCCTTTGAACTTTATCCAATTGTTCCAAGTTTTTACTGAAACACAGCATCCAAGCTGATCATAACATTCTGCTGCAGGTTTAATCAGTGTTAACTTGAAAGACTGTTTAATATATCTCATGAATACTGTGATAAATTCAAGGATAACTTGTGTTCTCTTTGTGATCCCAGGTCTCAGTGCTTTACCAGTAAATTGAATTGAATTGGCATAATTTCTCCCTCACAAATTGGGGCTGGTATTTTATTCCTCTCTGTCCCTTGGACACAGTCCCTTCTTATCCATTCTGAGATTTGGGGTTCTTTTCCCTACCATTCATTTTTGTTTGGAAATCTGTTTGTTCTGTTTTTTATTTAGTCCTGTATTCAACAGCACTGCTGTTTATTTACATCAGTGTAGGGGAAAAAGAAAATGCAGACCTCCATATGTACCCCGACAAAAATGCTGGGTGGCCTTCCAGAGCTTTTAAATGTAAAACAGAGAATGATAAAATTAAGTCTGACATGATGTAGAGGCTTTTTAAAGGAGAGCTTATTTCTTCTGTTCAGTGGGAATTAAAAATGAGCAGAATCTCAAGTACACATGAGAGCCTCAAGGCCCACAGAACTGGCACATCAATCCCCAAAGAGCAATTTCCCTCCCCTTGCCCATTTTGGAAGGGCAGCCTCCACATCCAAATCATGGGATGGTATGCTTGAGATCTAGAAGCCTTATTAGACTGCTGTTAGTGACTTTTTTCTCCTTACACTCCATTGGCTTAAGTTATTTTTACTGCTTTTGTTCTGTGGTGCTTGTGTTTTGTTTCCTTGTGTTTGGCAGAGCTCTCACGGCATCCTGATTCCCTGGGCGTGACTTTGGCATTGCACACGTGCTGCTGTTGGCTGATCTGACTTTAGAGCAATGTGGGGTTTCCCTTCATAGAAATGATAACACAAAATGTGTGTCAGAAGACCTCTAAAATCTGCATGGTTTCTGTGTTATGCTCATGAACAGATTTGAAGAGGTACTTTTCAAATAGACCAGTTCATTTGTGAGGGTAACAGGCATAAATGTGTGGCTCCCTGAACTCCTGGAGAGGAGAAACACCAAATGAAATGGCTTTTCAGAGAGGGGTTGTGTTGTACAGCAATGGGAGCTTAGTCTGGGAAGCATAAAACCTTGTTGTACAACCTCTGTAATCACCCAGAAAGTGTCACTTGTTTGTGAGCTGGTTCCTCTGCCAGGTAGGCAGCTTCTGCTCAGTTCCAAGTGGCAGAACATCCTGTTCTCTCTGTTCCAACAGCACGGTACCCACATGCTCATCTGCATTCCTAGATATTCATTATCATTTACAAAACAAGAAAGTTTTCTCTCCTGCACAGATAGTTTTCATGAATACAAACAAAAAAGAGCTAGAGCTGTCAAAACTCATCCTTTTGGCAGCTTCCCACACTTATGCCAAAGGAAAAAGTAAGGATTGAAAATGCATGAAGGTTACAATAATAATGAGAAATCAGAGCTTTCTGAAATATTTATCTTTCTTATGAGGAACCAAAAACAAGATAAGTTGATATATTCTGAATAACTTCTTCTGACTTCAAGCAAAAAAAGGAGATTGTAAAGAGTTGTCACAAAAATCTAATGATGACAGGTACAATTAATCTGTACTGGTGAACAATTTGAGAAAATTTGGGGGTATTTTTCCTACATATGCACAGTCTTCAGAAACTAATATCATCTTTTCTTTACCCTTGATCCAAGCTGCTGCTTCAGGCCTGTTATTTGAGCTCTCCATAGCTAGCTAACCTGGCTAGAGGTGGTAACACAGGAGCAAAATGTTGGCTGTTCTGTGGCCTTCTCAATCTGACCACAGATGGTGTCACCCCTGGAAGCCAGACATTGTGCCTAATGGAAATTGCAGCCACTGCCACAGTTTACTCTGTTCCTCCTCTCACCTGCTTGCAATGAGACTTTCCCACTGGGGTTTGCTTATCCAAAAAGCACATACCTGCTCCCCAGGGCATGGATTTACTGCAATTACCATCATTAAAATCTTTTGTGTGTGTTTTTGTTGTGCTGTGCTGGCACGGTGAATGCAGCCATAACTGGCTCTCTGCACTCCTAATTTCCTGGGGAGACCAGGAGTCAGGCTTCCCCAGGAGACACGTCAAGTTGAGAGGTTTTTCTCACAAAAGCAATTTCCAGGGAGTGAGAGGAGAGGTCACTACAGAACTTCCATTCTTTTACTGAGTAACAGTGAAAGTGAACAGTCAGTTCAAATGAACAAAGGCAACAGGTAAACATTCAGAAATAGCTTTATTCACAGAAGTGGTCATTCCATAGCAGATTTTGGACTTACAAGTAGTGACAGCATTTCCTTGCATGTGGAGAGGAGTGGAAGACATGTCCATCTCTATCCTCTGGCTCCTGACCCCTCTGACCCCTTGCTAAGGCTGTCCTACTGTAACATGGGCACCCAAACTGGGCAGCACGTGTTACATATGGTGCCAGCTGGAATATGTATCTGTGGCTGCATCCTGCCTTCCTGGGGATCTGCAGAGGTGTACTGGAATAGAACAGAGCCTGGAACACACTTTGTGCAGAAGAGCAGAGTACCTAACCAGTGCTTTTCCCCCCCTAAGTAAAGCTTTCCTTCATTCCAAAGAACCTGCAGCATCTGAAGGGCTGCCTCTATTCAGTCCACAGATTGCTGTGCTCTAAGGATGAGTCAGGTAATCTCTTTATATAATCTGTAAATTATTTGGTCATGTTCTGCCAAATCCCATCTGGTAGAATGTTGGACTTTTCTATCTTCGTATTTTATAAACCTCTGCCTAAGCCACCAAAGATACTTTGCTGCAACATGAATATTTACAATACTATCAAGAATATCCCCTGTTTCCCCTCTCATTTGTCTGAACCCTGCAAACACAGTGTTTGCACAGTGTGACTGGTCACAGGTACATACCTTCTTCACTCACTCAAGCTTTGCTTTAATTCTGGTTCTTAATGAGAAAGGTTCTCCTAGGAGGTATCTTGTCTTGTAACTACTAATCACAAATACTGCAAAAACCCCCTAGGCTTGAAAGACAGCTTTTTCTTTTATTATATTTATTTAGTCTGTTGTTCTACCTAGAATGCATACTAATATTTTTCACAGTTGGATAACATAAGAAGTGGAAGCAATTTGACCTGACAGTTCCCAAATGAAATGCTCTTCTAACACACTCAGTGGACCCAAGCTCCCCCTCTCCTGGTAAACAGTCCTGTTGTCTCCCAGATAATGAGGCCTCACCCAATGGTGCCAGAATTGCACCCTAAGTGGCTTTATAGAACAGAGGTCTATTTAAAAAAATCTGGGTAGAAGAACTTGGTACCTTTATAGGCACGCAGTCATTTTCTCCCTTAGGGGTTGTTTTCTTGATTGGATTTTATAGGTTTTGGCAGCTTTTAAATCTGTTCATGCAGTCTTCTTTCTTGCAGAGATGCTAATGAAACCTGGTTCAAATAAACAAACACATTGGCAAGAAAGAGCTTCCAACTCAACTACTCAGGCAGGGAAAATTGTGGAGGTGCAGGATGCAAAGTGGGCAGGGACAGCCACCAGGGCAATTGATGGTTTGGGAGCAAGCACTGAGCCATGGCTGATAAAATGGGCTAATACATAGACTCTGGAATGGGAAATAATGGTAGGACATGGAGGTTGTACAGTACCATCTGGAACTTTGGGAAGCTGGAGCTGTGTATATAAAATATGATTTAATGCAGCCACATGCAATACTATACATCCAGCAATGAGAAATGTCACTCATTGTAATTGCTACAACACAATATCCTACATTCTTTTGAAAAATAGTAGGTAGCACTTTGGAACTGATTTTACCTCAGAACTGTCACCATATTTTTATTTACATTTAATTTCAATTTAGTTGTACATATGCTCTGGGAGAAGGTACGTGTGTCCTGCTCCATGTCTGGCAATTGCTAAAATACAGTAGAAGTTAGAATGGTTGTGTCTAATTCTTTTTTGCTGGAAGACCAGAGTCTGTAAGCTTGAGTCCTTACAGTAGACTGGTGCTGAAATAAAATCTACTTTTAATGAGTTCCCTACCTAGGAACACAAGATGCAAATTGTTTATACAGAAACACAGTATATAAATTACAAGTTGGTGAAGAGCTATTGCAGTATGATTGACGGGACTCCAGTTAAAGATTTTTAATGACTTACTGTTGTACATCAGGCAGCAGTCAGTGGGTGGTGTAGGACCCAGGCCTAATTAATTAGCAGATAACCATAAGCCATGAATATATGCTTAGAGTTAACTGAGTTAAAAACAAATGTTCTTTGGTATTTGGTGGTTTAGAGTTTAGTAATGAGATTGTAAATTTGAAATCAATTTTCTGTAATTTATTACTGAACAAGATGAAGTCACTAATGAACACGAGTGCTTCCAGTAGTTTTCAGAAAGGAGCTAGATAGCCCATAATAGAAAATGTCTGATCCTATGTGCCATTCCTGCTATCAAAAAGAGTGAGTACAGCAGCTTTATGTAGCAGATCACACATTTTAGTGGTGCTGCTGTCAAAAAAAGGAAGAGCATGAGGATTGGGCTTCTCTGCCAGCTCTCTGTGTCTCCTGGCCCCAACTTGTGCTTTGGGTGATGCATCCCTAAAATGGGAACAGCACTGCCAATGTTGTTAAGATTGCCCATAAAGGATAAGTGGGTGAATTCACCTCACACTGCCACTGGGACTGGGAGCAAAAGAACACACCAGCTCTCCCCAGCAGTCACAGACCTGGCACAGAGCAGCAGCAGCTGGAAAGTCTAGGGAAGGGAACCCAGAAACTCCACAGCAGTTCAGCCACATGTGGGCAGCCACAACCATTAACTTCCTGCCAGTGGTTTGACGATTTCCTTCATTCTGATGTGTGCAGACCAACTTCCCCAGTGGCCTTAGCCAAGGTTTCCTTCTGCCTGCCACAGGTTCCTTCCAGTCTCAACAACCATTTCTCCTCTGGGAGGGCAGTGAGGCCCTGGCACAGGCTGCCCAGGGAAGCTGCCCCATCCCTGGGACAGTTCCAGGACAGGTTGGGCGGGGCTTGGAGTAACCTGGGAGACAGGAAGGTGTCTCTGCCCATGGCAGGGGGTGGGACTGTGAGGTCCCTTCCAACCCCACAAGGTTCTTTGATGAACTATTCTAATGTGCATTTTCATTACAAATAAAAATGGACAAATACTAGCTGGTTTTAGCAGACATACAGACACGTTAGATTTCTCCACAGTGTTTTTAGGTGCATTTCTGGTGCAGAGATTCCCAGAATTGGTTCATTGCCAGGGTGTCTTTCTCTGTACCATTTACCCCACAGGACCACCTGTCCAAGGCTATGCTGCACTCAGATGAGAGAGCATTTGAAACCATTTTCTGGCACTGGAAGTTTTTCATGATGTCGCATAGTGTGCCATTTGAAGTTAAAGTCTTAGATTAAAATCATTCTCTTTTAATGTCACTGTCCTTACAAGGTCTCACAAAACTTTATAATCTCCCTCATAATTTTTTTCCTGCGCTGTTTGTCTCATACTGATTCATTTTTGTCTCCCTGCCACCATTGAACACACACATGGGAGTTTTTCTTCCTGCTGCCTCACAGTGCATTCTGAGATATATAAGATGCTGCTGCTTACCAGTGGTAATAAGGAAAAGCTGGTTAATATCAGTAGTATAGGGATGTTTTTAACTAAATGCTGGCTCAGAAAAGAAAGTAAAAACTTCCTAGTGAGATGTCCCTTCTACAGAAATGCCCAAGCTGGATTATGTTTTAAATGTCTGCCTTTTAGCAATAATAATAGTAATTCAACTGTCATAAACTGGAAAATAGCTAGGGCTGTAAGGAGCATGATTTCATCCAAGTTCCATGATATGAACAACATCTCAGGAAAAAAAAAAAAAAAAAAAAACTTATTTAAAAATATGAGCAAGGGTATACTGAGAAGAACAGAGAAAATCCTTTGAGAAAGGTTTCATAAATATTTATTATAATAAAGCCAGAAATTTGTTCATTGTTCATTGCTTCTAGCACTGCCTTCCTCACAATTACAAATTCCTAGTTAAAATAAATGTCTGACTGCCAGACATTCGTGGGCCATAGGTAGGCGTAATCAGCTTATTTTTGTTTGGTGATATATATAAGAACAAGTGCATAACAGGGATGATTGGAAGAAAAAGATACTCTTAAGATATTTTATTGATATTTTTGAGTTTCAAACTCTTTCGAAAAGTTGCAGAACTCTTAGTCTGAGGAACAGAACCAGAAACAATATTATTTTCAATAGATGATTCAAGCAAATGCTGCCTTTTGATAATCTTGTGACATAGTTCTACCTTGTACTATACTGTGCTCGTGAATAAATAGTTGGTAAAACAAATTAGGATATATGGACCTGACTTTTTTGTGCTTGAACTTACTGCTCAGAGCAGGGCAAACATGGAATACGCAAATTTTCTTAGCAAACTGCTTCTACCTCATGAATTTGTTATTTCAGCCAAAATCCCTTTCCTGTGATTTTGATTCCAACACATTATTTACTTTCTTGAAAATCCCCCAGTGGTGTGGCCCAATTGCTCCAAATCCAGGCAAATCCAATTTGATACTACAAAGTAAAAAAACTTTAAAAACTTGTGAAAAGTGTGGTTTGCTTTATTCTTTACCAGCTTGCCATTGTGAACATTCCAGAAACATTCCTGTCATTAAGGTCTGGCTCTGTCTCTCAAAGCCCATTTCTGCCAGTGCAAGGATCTAACTGCCTGTGGATTTACTGAGTGGTGAGCATGCACTCTGTTAATTAAATGGTAAGTGTTTCTTTTCAAAGATAAAAGTAGTTACACTTTTTGCATCTGACATAGCAGCAAGCCCTTCTGCTAAAATGGAAATTAGCCACCAGCTTCAATTTTACCCATGAGTCCTGCCACATAATTTGCCTTTCAGACCCGACAATATGTCTTGTGCTCAAATTATTCTATTAAAAAAACTGGGACAGTTTCTTTTTGGTGCACCAGAACCAGGAAATGACTAGAGTGATCACATTTCTGTAGAAATCTGTCTAGGTGCTCCATTTTGGCTGGGACTGCTGTGTGATGGGGAGCAATCCCTGCACTCCCAGTACAGGAGAGGAGCCTAGATTGTTGAGGGAAGGAGAATTCCAAATCAATTGTTCAAATACGAGCCAAACCAACATGTGATGTCTCTGCTGAAGAAACAGCCTTTGCTTTTTGGTACCCTGAATTGGTGTGCCCTAGCCAAGAGTGAATATCTAACACTGTTCCCTCTCCAGAAAACCCGCATATCCTGCCACCAAAATAAAGACAACTGTTCTGAACCTCTCACAGGAGAGAGGAGTAGGCACAGTAAAGAAGTGTCAGAGTAAGTAGTTCTCTCTCTCTCTCTTATAAATCAGTGGGAGCCAGAGATGGTTTATTAAACTGGTCTGTAAGTCCCTCCACTTCTTTATGTGTATTTTCCATGCTTGTGTGTGGGTCAGTCTTCTCTGTTTCTAAGGCAGATTTGCTTCTGATTTCAGCTGAGCTTAACTCTTTGTCAAATGGCCCTTCAGGAAACAGGAGAGGTCCTGAGGCTTGGTCTGGATTGTCAGAGGCACACAGGCATTCTCATTTCTCTGTGAGCTTTCAACCAAGGCAGGAATTCTGTAGGTGGCTGCTGAGCTCATCTCAGTTCATTGCTGCTGACAGGGAAGTTCTCCTTCCTCAGCACCGTGCACCGTCCTCTGTCTCTGGCACTGTCACTGTCTCCATCTGATGGAGGAGAAGGTGGCAGTGTGAAAGCCACCATCTGTGATGGCAGAAGTTCTGACTGTCCCTGCCATTTCAGAGACCTTCCCCAAAGCTCTTCAAGTAGAACATCTGAACACTTCAATTTGGCATCATAGCAGTAGCATAAACTCCTCTTTTCTTTCTTCTTTTCTCCTTTTTTAAGCAGAGGAACAGCTTGGGTGCGCTTTCTGTTTGCTTCCCAACTGTCCACGCTTTGCCCTCAGCTTTTTACCACCCAGACAAATGCAAATCCCCAAGAAGTTACACCCAGTTTGTTTTCTTCCCCTCCTTTTGTCTTTTCACAAAAACTCTGCTGGCTGCACAGTGGCAGAGCTCAGGTCTCAATAGAAGAGCCTCCACCCAGCTGATGCCACAAGGGGAAGGGTGGGTTTGGATTCACTTTCAGGTTCACTGTAATTTTCAAAAGACCACTCTGGGCTGACAGTCTGCTTCAACTCACAGCAGTTGTTTTTATTAGTTCATTAACCCCCTCATAATTACCAGGGTGCTTCTTGAATCTTCCAGGGCAGTTAAAAGCTTCTCTAATAATTTTCTAGATATCTTTTTTTGACTTGTGTTTTAAGGGATGTGGTTCTGGCCACATCCCTGAGCACATTTGGGCCCAAGGAAGTTGCTGGGGCCTGGAACTTACAGACCTGAAATTCTTAGCTCACAAATGCAAGTATAGTTCTTAGCATAGCTTTCTTCCCAGAGGGTAGAAATAAAATCAATTGTGATCAGGGTGCAAAGAACCATAAGGCTCTTGAGCTCAGGTTGCATTCTTGGTCAGATTTGGTGACTGGAAGATTGAGCATGGAGGAGTCAGACACCTCAAGCTTCAGGACCCTCTGAGATTTCTGACACCTGCAGGGTGTGAGCCCTTCCAGGACTGATTTGAAAGGTCACTCAGCTCTGCAGTTTAGCTTCCCATTGCCTTTGACACTCCTGGTTCATACAAGCTCTTTCTTGCCCTACCCACTGTAGTGAAATGATTGTTTGCCCTGTGATACAGTTCCAGGTAAGTTATCCCAAGCAGTCTGTGCTCTTTTAGGCTCTTTTAGCTGCCCTCCCTGGAGACTAAAAGCTATCTTTATTCATGGAACAAAATCAATGTAATAACCATCATGGTCCTTCCTATTTTCTTGCTTTACTACACTCCTGATTCACAGGGAGTACCTAATATTGTTCCCAGTTGCATTCCTCATATGACCTCTGTGCTCTGAATGATGAAATGTGTAACACTTACACTTTGTCACGCACCCCCCAGGAATTGCATTTACATCTCTCAAATGATTTTACATAGACTGGAAGTGGTATTTGGAGCAGTGTTACATTATAGGCAACAGCCAGCCAAAAAGGTCACTAAAAGCATTTCAGGTTCATTTCATAACAAAGTAGACAATACATAATCCTGTTGTGTTTCACCCCTTCCCTTAATAACATACTTAAAATCTTTGTTTTGAGTTAAGGAAAGCATGGAACCTAAACCCAGAAATTATATCTAAAATCTGGCTTCTTAGGAATGAAAACAAGGACAGCAATGTTGAGTCACTTATTTTTCAGTAGATGATCATCTTAACAAATTGATTGCTTTCGTGAGTATTTCAAAAGGTTACTAAAGCACTTTGAAGTAGCAGAGACATACTGAAATTTGAAAAAAACATATATCCTTTTTTGGTCATGAAGACCTGCTATAACTTCATAGGACATTTCTGAAGGATTTCTCTGCCACTGGAAGTAAAATTTAAAAAAAACCAAAACAAGTAAATCGTGGTCTGGAGAACCCCCTTTAAAAACATTATTTATAACTGATTTAAAGTCAAGTAGGATCTGTGGCTTGTGGGTTTCCCATAAAATTATGCATTTTGCAAGTTGCTTTATTTTTTTTCACTCAGTGTTTTTTCAGGAGTTTTTCTCTATGCAGGTGCTAACCCACCCTATAGCAACACCACAGCAGAGAAAACAGTGCATTTTGCTGTTCTTAGCAAAATACCACATACATCCAAAAGGAGTGAAAAATAAGCATTGCTACGATTAATGATCCTCAGTCCTTGGAGAGGATGTATGAGACTGATTTTTTCTGGCACCTCCAACAAAAAGCAAGATCAGATAATTTTATTATTAAAATAGGTTCTTATATTTGTCTGCACCCTCCTGCTGTGGTAAACTGTAGCTCCCTTCGGGATTCTTAAATCACAGAAAAGGAAGTAAGGAAATAGAAATTAGAAGAAATAAACCCATGCTGAAAATCCTTCTGGATTCTGTTTAACTCAAAGGTGACCCTGACTTATATAAAAGGAAGGAAATTGCTTTAGGTTTATATTCTAACTTACACTGGAGGAATCTCCGAAGGCTTGGAGTTTTCACTCTAACTGGGTAAACATGCAGGGATCTATCTTTTGCACCTGCCAAAATGTACTGGAAATCCTGTGACAGCAGGTTTTTTGGCAAAAGTCATTATTTTGCTTTCAGACATGACCAGACCTAAGAAATGCAGAGGTGCAGAAAAATCAAGAGGAGAGGGGGGAAAAAAAGACAAGAAATGTTTTGAATCTGAGAGAAATTTGCTTGCTGTCTTCTGAGATAGTTCAGATTGGTTTATATTGCACCTTGTCCCACTCTGAGTGGGTTTTCTATTTGTCTGGCACTCTCCCACGGCTCATTCATATTGTCATTCCCAAGTGGTTTAATCCTCCACACTTGGCTCCAAACAAGCAGAAAAGGGATAATATGAACTAGATCTCTAGCCTGGTGCAGAAAAAGTAAAGAGAAACTTTCACAATCATAATTTAAATGTATTTCCTAGGAAAAATGCAGAGTGGGAATATGCAGAATGTCAAACAGTTGCTGGGAATTCATGTTTTGGAGAGAAATGAGGGAGTTGCCTCACCAGGAGGGTTGGAAAAGCATCTATTAGGATGAAGCAAGAGTAGTTCTGGTCTTTGAAGCAAAGCTGTGCCCAGGTAGTTTTTTAGAGAATTTCAGTTTATCTGTGTGATGGACACACTTGGAGAATGTGCTCTGCTCTGACTGAGGGTGTCACATAATCTCACCAAGGTGGCGCAGCCATGGTTGGCACTGCTCCCACTTGAAAGAATTAACTCTGAGATAACTCACTCCATGCTTGTGGTAACTTTCTGTTGTTGTAACTGTTGAAAGAGTGAAAACATTTGTGAACACTCTTGTATGTACAATTCCAGAGCCTGAACAACTACAGCGTTTGTCTGGGTTTATTTTGGCACCAGTTTAAATGTTCTGGTCTACAGCATTTGTTTATTTGCCTAACTCTTGTCCTAAACTTCCAAAAGAAACCACCAATTTCCATTCAGTCACTCAGTTGCTTTTCTGAAAACCAACACCACTGAGGATTCAGGGAATACAGGAACAGTGAAAATCTCAATGCTGGCATGGATTTCTTTAAATTCCCATTGTCATCCACTGTGACATCAAAACTCACAGATTGAGACCGAGCATCCAAAGTCAGGATGGTGCAGTGGAACAGCCTAGACTCTGCTGCAAAGAACTCCCTAAAAGGAGACAAAGATGGTTTTACAGTCCAAACCCCAAAAGCTTTATTAGAAATAAAAATAGAAGTGATTTTAAATAGATCTTGAGAGAAACAAGACCTTTACACACAAGCGTCTCCCTTGCACAGAGCAAAAAATGGAAGTCCAGGGCTATAGCCAGCTTTCCTACAATCCTGCAGACATGCAGCTGCTGAAGTGTTGCAGTGCTCCTGTTTTTGCAAGCAGCTGCAAGGAAGCAAAGAGATGTTTGCTGAAATCCTGAGAGGGACAATCATGCCAGGGGACTGCCAGGGAATTGCTTTCTGCTTGATACTGTACACTGTCTTGCCCAAGAGCTGCTTGAAAGAGGGCATTTCCTCTTTCTCTGGCATTGCCAGCACCTGTTACTATTTTTCTTTAGGGCAGCTTTACTGCTTTCGAGTTCAATTTCCTTCCCAGTGCACGTCCAAGGAAGATCTGCCTCAGGGGAAAGCAAAATTCTTCCCTGCTATTTCTCATGATGCTGGCAAACATCTGCTTTATGTGCTTTAGAATCTGATCTTATTTGCCACTCAAAAGCGCTTTCTTCAAGGTGCGCCTAAAGAGCTACCAATCATTTTTATCTTTTCTTTACCTCAATTTTGTTTGAAGCCATTTGTAAGTTCTCCAGCAAGAGAGGAAAATCTGATGCTGTGGTTCTCATCCCTGAAGTCAGGCTTGTGTCAGCCTTTCCATTATATAAACCCTTATTTTGAAGAGTTTCAAATTCAGCTATAAAAACTCAGTCTAGGCTGGAAACTGGCAAATTAAGTCTTTGCATGGAATGTTTCTTTTAATTAAAATATGAAAGAACTGCATTCAATTGCCTTTGTGTTTCTCAAGTCCTTGAAAGACCTGTCAGGCTACACTTAGAATGTTCTTTCTATGCTTGCAAGATCAATTTTCAGAGATACGGAGTGCTTTTATCTCTCAGTTTGATGCAATTGCTCAACCTTAGGTTTTCTGTGTTTTTCTAAAGCATTTTTTTCATCAGGTTTTTATTTTCATGGTGTCAATCCACTTACAATATTTTAAAAGTGTGAACTGTTTTCTTTCCCCTTAGTACTATCTTTACACTAGGCATGTACATCACTTTCTTATTCACTTCTATTCCTATGCCATTTTCTAATAAAAATTTTAAGGATTCTTTGTGCTGTTCTAGCTACAACCATTGATTCCTACAGGGAAGTGGGACAGGCATAATTTAACAGACTCATTGTTTTTGTGGTGAAGAGTTTTTATTGCAACCTTGTTTACTCAGATTTTACCTAATAATTCCTTCCACAGTAAAATGTGAAGGACGTGATGGATATTGCTGATCTTGTTGTTCTGGGAGATCAAAAATCACTGTAGGTCAGATGTTGAGGGAGGTTATACTCTGTCCTCAGAAAAATCACTGGGGATTAATGTGGAAGAAATGGAAGGAAGGGGAACTTTGCAGTGAAATGCGATCATTGATTACTCTCTCTATATATATATATTTTTCTGTATTGGACTTCTGTCTTGGTAAGGTGATGCCAAGTTTGAAAAAAGTCCATTAAAATGTGACCTTTATTTTACTATTTTTTTCTGTACCTGAAGTTGGTATCCATTTTAAGGGGAAATGTGTTTTGCACAGAAAAACACGGAGTCACTTGTAGACAAAGGAAAAAGCCATGAAATTGCCCCTGCAAATTGGCCAGGTGCCAAAGGAGTGTAGGTTGCAATTCAGTAAGCATTTAAGCATATGCTGAAGTTTATCCCTTTCCACTTATATGGGCTTAACTTTAAGTATGTGCTCACATCCCTTTGCAATCACACGATTCAGTGCCTTGGTGAATGGAAATTGCTCAAAGCCATAGTGGGACCACTGATAGAGATTGTATTTTGCAGGATCAGTAAATCATATTAATACAGATACAGGAATGTAAGCTATATTAATACAGGTGTGTACTTGCAGTCTCCAGAGAACTCCTCTTTGCTATATATTCACGTTTATACTGTAACTGTTATAATGCCAATGTTATTATAACTATCAGAGATAAAACTTCACTTCTTAATTGAAAACCATTGTTTTTTGCTCAGTACAATTCTAGTTTTGGCCCTGAAGTTTTACATTTCTCTTCATTTGCTAATCCATATCTCCCTGGCAATATCCCTGTGTTCTATTGTACTTCAAACAATTTGGCAACTAAACGAGTGTTTGAAGCTGATTTAATTACATTAGCCTGAGATGCCAATTAGATATTTGTAGAAGGATCTTGCTGAATGCTGTTTCTTGAATAGCTGAGCAAGGCACATTGGCCCTTAGTTACTCAGTTCCTGCCAGACTGACAATAGTGTAAACTGAATCCCTGTCTGCAGGCAGCCTCTCCACACAAAGGATAAACAGTGGATGCGCTTTAACTCCAGCGGCCTCTTGTTGTAATCATGAAAAAAGATAAACTTCCAAGAAATGTCCTTGTTCAGTTATGCTTTGCCTTCCTTTTTATATGAAGCCTTGGCAGATTGACCAATTTTTGACATGCAAATTGGATAACTTAGAGCAAAGGATGGGAAGTCAGTTTGCTTAAATTCTCTTCCAACTGTTCACTCAGAAACAATGTATCAAAAGCTCTTGTTTATTCGAGTTAGACATAAGAAACAAGGACAGCTCTCACGAAGGCCAAGCTGATTGATTTCCTGATTTATTTCTAGGTTTCATGCAAAGAGTTTCAAGAATGGGATTGAAGTCAGGTGTAACATCCATTCAGGCTGTCAAATGATAATGCTCTGATCCCAGTAACAGCTTTTCTCCTAGTAATTCCCACTAAATCCCACTCTAAAACCCTAAGGACTAACAACTGTTCAGCAGTTCTACAAAATTCAACTTTTAGGAGGCTGGCTATGAATTTCAAAGCCTATCTGTGGGTGTATATTTATGAAATCTTTTACCTCAAGCAATCATGAGTCTGTTATTGAAGTAAGTCTGTGCAGCCTCTCTGTACCTTCAATATATTGCTGTAGTTCAAGTTTAAGTATTGATATGGCTCTAGAGGTGCTTGGAGTCAGAGCAAAATTAATAAATTAGCATTTTGGAAACTAGTATGAAACCTCTGGAAGGAGAAGACCTTTATGCCTTAAGACACTAGGTACTGCTGCTCCTGTTATTCTCTGGTCCTGGAAAGTTTCTCCTTGGAATAGTGCACTGACAGAACCAGGAGCTTTGCACAAAGGCACAAAGCAGAGCCAGAGGTGGTTATATAAATAGCAGTGGCTTCTGTGGGTCCTTTGCTCTATTGCAGCTTTGGCAGTTGAAGCAAGAGTTTCTCATCTCTGATCTTTTGGCAATATCCTGCAAAGAGCCACCCCATTGTATTGCACGGGCTGTTGCCATGGAAACAATAATATTTTTAGTAGTGCCTTTCAGCTGAAAATCTCCGGTTTCTAACGAACGCTGCCGGAGCCTCGCAGCACCTGTGGGGCAGGTCAGGGCTCCACGAGTGGCAGCGATGAGATAGCGAGGGCTGAAGGGCTCCTCCAAACCCTCCGGCAGCGCTCCCCGCCGAGCACAGTCCCATCTCTGGGCTCCAGCCCTTGCTGCAGCTGCCCTCCTGGACACCTTTGCCCCGAGAATGGGAGCTGTGTGCAGTGCAGGGGAGAGGTCTCGTAACCAGAGAGAGAAGCTGGATCTAAGGAACAATGCCTGTTACTGCTCATTACTTGATTTTTTTTTTTTTTTAATTAGAGTAATAATAACAATGAAGTTAAAAGAAGGCTTTTTGTTGTCTGTTTAAAGAAATGTGAGAATAGAGGAAGTGTTCTAATGAGAGAAAAAAATCCCTTAGGTATGTTATTTGTGGATTGGTACTATCCTCACACCCTTTTCTTCCTCAGAATAACTTTTGGTTGATATACCTCCTTTTGCTCACCAGCTCTAGTCCTAATCCAGTGTGCGTAATTAGTGCTTGCACAAAGCCCTGCTTGCCACTGCTCTTCCTTCCCTGTATGCAATGCTCGGTATTTTTGGCACAGACAGGACGCATCACAAAACCTGTGCCAGTACAATCATTGCTAATGTGCAATTCCATCACCAGTTCCTGCAGATCATATAGAACAATCAATCTTACAGGCTGAAGAATCTCTGTTGACGATTTTTTAAAATTATCATCACAGAGCACGTTTAACTTTTAAACCAAATTCCTGCTACCACCCTAACTTCTCTTTCCATAAAGAGCAGCTTGAATTTTCTCAGAACTAGGAATATCTGGCTTAAGAGATCACTTTATGTTCTCAATAAAAATGATTCCTGAAAAAACCCCCAAAACTCCCAACTAAGTTGGCAGCTTAGGGACTGAAATGACTCCAAAACGCAGCAAGAACCAGTTACAAAGCAGCATTTTGGCTGGAACCCAAGGAATCTGTCAGCTATTGTGCAGGGAATGTGGCTGTCCTCCCGGCGCTGACTTAAAACAGAAAATTGAGGAGATACTAAGGACTGGGAAAGTGATAATTTTATCTGGAATGTCATGGCCAAATTCTGAGGACAGCATGTAAGTGTCTGTAGAGGGAGGAAAAGAGACCTTACTTCAGAATGACCTCATCCAGAAGAAATCTGAATGCCATATGTTCCTTTGGCCTGCATTTGATACCATAAAGACTCTAAGATACATGCAAGGAAGGGAGGGGGTGGCTTCTCTTGTTTGGAGGAAGAAACCTGTAACAAAGTAGCTGTAAATCTGCATCTTGGTTTGTTCACACTACTTTTAATCACCTCCAGAGGTTTCCTGAGATGTAAAATGTAACAATTTCAGTTGGAAAAAGGGAAATACCCAATAGCAACAGCTTACAGCAGTAAGTTGTTCCAGTCCTATTCTCCAACCACAGACCATCTTATACATAGCAAGCAAAGACCAAGGTAGATTTGTCTTTTGATAAGCCCGGAAAACTCGCAAAACATATTAATGATCCCACAGTACTGGGAGATTTGTTTAAAGTTTTTCCACTGATTTTGCTATCACCCTTAATGAGTTATAGGAATATAATTTGTGATGTAGTGGGGTTTTTTCTCTTTGAGTTTAAATCCAACTACTATGAAAACAATGATAAGTGGAATTCAACTTTGGCTCCAAAATATTTCTGTAATACGGGAAAGGCCTCTGTTCCCATTCCCTTTCTAAAATGAAATGGCTTATTCAGAAGCAGTGCTGCTGAGGGGCTTCCACCCAGAACACATCAACACTTAATTAAATCACGGTGCTATCTGAGGAAAGAGGTGCAGCAATTGCANGGGGTGACGGCCGGCCGCGCCCGGCAATGCCTGAGGCTGGGACTGCGGGCTCTTCCCAGGAGCCCTCGTCCCGTGCCTGGTGCTCCCGGGAGATGGCAGGATCGCATGTGCCCCCTGCAAACGTCTCTCTGGTTTTTCAGTTTGGGGTTCTTTTCACTCTGCGCTGCGCTTTAAGGAGGTTGCTTTGGCAGATAAATGGAAAACAACACAATGGTAGTGTTGTGGAAGGATTAGGGATTCCCTGCACAGTTGGAATGCGCACACACTGTAAAAGGATTAAGGACTGCCTTCACAGCCCCAAGGCTGCCGGAGCTCCAGGAGCGTTTGGACAAGGCTCTCAGCACAGGATGCAACTCTTGGGGGTGTCCTGTGCTGGGCCAGGAGTTGGACTCGGTGGTCCTGGGGGGTCCCTTCCAACTCGGCCCGTTCCGTGATTCTGCATGTGCAGTAAATGGGGTTGTGCCTGTTCACCAGGGCAGGTTTTATACCATGTTCTGTCACAGAACTTAGCTGTCACTGTTCCTTTCAAAAAAACAGCCCAGAATACAAACACTGTTCTCTGTTTTATCTTAGGATGTGCCAAGGCTTGCCCTAGTGCAGTAACTGAATGTTTTCTTTGAATTTACTGCCTCTTTTCCATTGTTCCTTGGTGGTAGGCACTAGAATGATGATAAGACAGTGGTTTTCACAAAGATTTTAGGTTGCCATGAGGCGGTTGTAAGTTGAGATGAAATAATTCAGGGTTTAGCTTCATGTGATCAAAGGTATCTCTCAANAATAATAACAATGAAGTTAAAAGAAGGCTTTTTGTTGTCTGTTTAAAGAAATGTGAGAATAGAGGAAGTGTTCTAATGAGAGAAAAAAATCCCTTAGGTATGTTATTTGTGGATTGGTACTATCCTCACACCCTTTTCTTCCTCAGAATAACTTTTGGTTGATATACCTCCTTTTGCTCACCAGCTCTAGTCCTAATCCAGTGTGCGTAATTAGTGCTTGCACAAAGCCCTGCTTGCCACTGCTCTTCCTTCCCTGTATGCAATGCTCGGTATTTTTGGCACAGACAGGACGCATCACAAAACCTGTGCCAGTACAATCATTGCTAATGTGCAATTCCATCACCAGTTCCTGCAGATCATATAGAACAATCAATCTTACAGGCTGAAGAATCTCTGTTGACGATTTTTTAAAATTATCATCACAGAGCACGTTTAACTTTTAAACCAAATTCCTGCTACCACCCTAACTTCTCTTTCCATAAAGAGCAGCTTGAATTTTCTCAGAACTAGGAATATCTGGCTTAAGAGATCACTTTATGTTCTCAATAAAAATGATTCCTGAAAAAACCCCCAAAACTCCCAACTAAGTTGGCAGCTTAGGGACTGAAATGACTCCAAAACGCAGCAAGAACCAGTTACAAAGCAGCATTTTGGCTGGAACCCAAGGAATCTGTCAGCTATTGTGCAGGGAATGTGGCTGTCCTCCCGGCGCTGACTTAAAACAGAAAATTGAGGAGATACTAAGGACTGGGAAAGTGATAATTTTATCTGGAATGTCATGGCCAAATTCTGAGGACAGCATGTAAGTGTCTGTAGAGGGAGGAAAAGAGACCTTACTTCAGAATGACCTCATCCAGAAGAAATCTGAATGCCATATGTTCCTTTGGCCTGCATTTGATACCATAAAGACTCTAAGATACATGCAAGGAAGGGAGGGGGTGGCTTCTCTTGTTTGGAGGAAGAAACCTGTAACAAAGTAGCTGTAAATCTGCATCTTGGTTTGTTCACACTACTTTTAATCACCTCCAGAGGTTTCCTGAGATGTAAAATGTAACAATTTCAGTTGGAAAAAGGGAAATACCCAATAGCAACAGCTTACAGCAGTAAGTTGTTCCAGTCCTATTCTCCAACCACAGACCATCTTATACATAGCAAGCAAAGACCAAGGTAGATTTGTCTTTTGATAAGCCCGGAAAACTCGCAAAACATATTAATGATCCCACAGTACTGGGAGATTTGTTTAAAGTTTTTCCACTGATTTTGCTATCACCCTTAATGAGTTATAGGAATATAATTTGTGATGTAGTGGGGTTTTTTCTCTTTGAGTTTAAATCCAACTACTATGAAAACAATGATAAGTGGAATTCAACTTTGGCTCCAAAATATTTCTGTAATACGGGAAAGGCCTCTGTTCCCATTCCCTTTCTAAAATGAAATGGCTTATTCAGAAGCAGTGCTGCTGAGGGGCTTCCACCCAGAACACATCAACACTTAATTAAATCACGGTGCTATCTGAGGAAAGAGGTGCAGCAATTGCAGCGGCTGACAGCTGGATCTGCGCACACGGATTTCTCCGAGGTGAGCCCCTGGTTTCACAATGCCCGGAGCCTGGCAGCGCTTGGATTTCATGGCACGGTGCCCTGGGCACTGCAGCTCGGCGCTCCCGGTGTGTGCCAACACAATCTCATCAGTCTGCAGGCTCTTCTCCTGTCATCCAGCCGAGCTGATGCTACTTCAAAATCCGGGATCTCCCTCCTCGAAGGCTTCCCAAAGACACTTCCCAGCGCAGCCTTCCGAGGTGTCCCTGGAAAGGCGCCCTGGAGCCCGTAGCCACAAACCCTCCGGGAGGAAAGCTGGGAGGTGTTGCCGACCCCGTTGTAGCGCCGAACCGCGCCCGGGGGCGGTGCCGCAGGCTGGGAGCGCCCGGCGCGGCCCCGCCNCCCTCGTCCCGTGCCTGGTGCTCCCGGGAGATGGCAGGATCGCATGTGCCCCCTGCAAACGTCTCTCTGGTTTTTCAGTTTGGGGTTCTTTTCACTCTGCGCTGCGCTTTAAGGAGGTTGCTTTGGCAGATAAATGGAAAACAACACAATGGTAGTGTTGTGGAAGGATTAGGGATTCCCTGCACAGTTGGAATGCGCACACACTGTAAAAGGATTAAGGACTGCCTTCACAGCCCCAAGGCTGCCGGAGCTCCAGGAGCGTTTGGACAAGGCTCTCAGCACAGGATGCAACTCTTGGGGGTGTCCTGTGCTGGGCCAGGAGTTGGACTCGGTGGTCCTGGGGGGTCCCTTCCAACTCGGCCCGTTCCGTGATTCTGCATGTGCAGTAAATGGGGTTGTGCCTGTTCACCAGGGCAGGTTTTATACCATGTTCTGTCACAGAACTTAGCTGTCACTGTTCCTTTCAAAAAAACAGCCCAGAATACAAACACTGTTCTCTGTTTTATCTTAGGATGTGCCAAGGCTTGCCCTAGTGCAGTAACTGAATGTTTTCTTTGAATTTACTGCCTCTTTTCCATTGTTCCTTGGTGGTAGGCACTAGAATGATGATAAGACAGTGGTTTTCACAAAGATTTTAGGTTGCCATGAGGCGGTTGTAAGTTGAGATGAAATAATTCAGGGTTTAGCTTCATGTGATCAAAGGTATCTCTCAAAAACAATCCTCGGGTGTGCCCAGTTTAGGCTTTTGGGCAGGTGATGTTCCCTCCTCTGCTCGGGCAGTCTGTAATTGCTCTGTAATTGAAAGGCAGGGGACAGAGAAAGGCGAGCACAGGAGAAGGGACACTTGCCCTGGCCTTGAAACCACTCATTCTCTCCGGATCCTTCCTGTAAAGGAATCACAGGCATCGCGGTGACCTCAGCTTAAATAAGGTATTCAATAAGTGATTGGGGTTAAAGATAATTTATCTTCCCCTGATTTCCCCATCTTAAAGTATACGTATTCTGGGAGGCTGTTGAGCTTCATTTTAAAAATGGCTTTGTTATTCCATTGAAAAAATGAATTTATGTGAAGTTTTCTCTATTTTGTGTTCAAATTGTTTTTTCATGGGAAAGAAATGAAAACCTAATTCATACATTTTAAAACAATAGTTTTTTCTATAAGGTTTCTAAATTTTAGAATTTTGATTATTATTTTTAATAAGGTTTCTAAATTCAGTCCTTTTCTCCTGAGAGAGAACAACTTATCCAAAATTCTTGACATTTGTTGCATAAAAGATTCCTCTGAACCACTGTGACAATTTGGATAAGCAACCAGAGCTTCCCTTTGGGTTCTCTTGTTGCTGTCAGTTCTCTTCTCAGTCCCTAATAAAAAATACTCTTGTGTTTCCCCAGCAATTTCAGAGCACTGTTAAAGCAGCGTAGTCATATGGTACCTTGATGTGTGTTCTCACCCCTGCACTCCTCACACCCAGATTCAGGCAGTCTGGAATGAAGGCAATCCAGGGAGGAGCTCCTCAAAGGCTGCTTTCCAAAGAGCCTTCACATATTCAGCCTAATAATAAGATTTTCCATAACAGAGCTCATATGGTGTTTAAGGATGTACTTTGTATCATGTACTTAGTAGTTTCTGTTCCTCCCCAATACTCATCCTGAATCAAAAGGTTGAGGCCCAAACATCCTCATGGGGAAAATAGTTGCAGATAGGAAGTTATGGCTGAGGTGTCTCTGTTCCAGACTCACTTTCCAGCATTCTCTTTCCTTAAGTGTGCTTTGAAACTTTAGTTTGAGCCCAGTTGTAGTTTCACACAGAACGGGACTGGCTGAACCACCCATTCTCTTTTTTTATTCCTCAAAAAAGCGATGTGATCCCCAGAAAATTTGTTAAAAGGAAAGGGCAGTTGGGTTCTAAGTGGCCAAGACCCTTTTTCCCAAGTGGAAGTGAGGGTTCAGAAAACACTGCTTAGGGGGATGTACTTTGTGTATTCAGAGTGAGTCCATGACACTGTGGTTGTGTCAGAGTACTAGGGCAACTCCAATTAAAAAGGAAATGACGCATCTGGAAAAAATCTCCTCGAGGTCAGGGGTGCCTGTGCTGCAGCACATCCATGATAAATTGCAGGATTTGAGGATCACTGTACCCACGGGTCTCACACAGCGTACTAAACAGACCTGAAAAGTGTGACACAGGAGGCAATGCTCAGCATTGATGAATTTGGTCTATTCCACTTTCTTTGGCTTGCCCTTGAACATGGAAAGCAATTCCTTGTGTTTTCAGAGGAATCCCCAAACAATTTTTAATAAATGGCAGTACCAACCACGATCATAAATTTTTTCTCTAGGGCCTCACCAAACTCTGTGATTCTATATTCATTTGCTAATTCATTTGGCAAACTTAAAGGCTCTTACTGTTTCCAGAAATTGAACTGTATAAACTCAAAACTTCCTTACCTTTATCATTGATCCTTGTGTAGCCATTAAACCTTGCACACGTTTGGGGTTTTTTCTTAGCAGCATCTGTGTGAACAACTCTATTCACAAGGTGCTGCTTTCCTTTTTTAGCATGAGCTGGAGAAACCATAAAGGGATAGGGGAATAAAGGGAAAGGGGAAAAGGGGAGAAACATGCCTGCTTCACAAAGCAAATTACTCCCTTTGCACTTTTTTTTACATTCCTTGCTTTCTCACCTTTGCCAGATATGGTCTCTCAGCCTTTGTGTTTGAGAAGGTGGAAGGAGATGGTGCTCTGAAAGGGTTTTGGTCTGCAAGAAAAGATAATTATAAGGATAAAGGTGGTGATACCCAATATTTACTTCTGATTGTGTTATGCAACTTTGTACCCATAAAGAAGCAGAGGAAAGAGTGATCTGGCCTGTTTTAATTCAGCAGCACTGTCAGATCCTTCCTAGTTGGGTCTTTTTGTCTATTACTTGCTTTGCTTTTTATCAAACCGTTTTCTGAGACCTTTATTGCTTAGCAAGTGCACTGTGTCTGGCATTAATTTGGGTGATTGAAGCTCAGATACTGCAATTTGTTTTTACCTCATGTTTTTCTGTATAGCGAAATGACACTTGTGGACCCATTCTTAACTCAACAGCAGTTCCATGGTGCCCCTAAAGAGGCACGATTTCCACTTTGCCAAAAACCGTGTGTCTGTTGGACTTGCCTCACATGAGCAGTGGGGCTGTTTATGATAGGAATTTTGAGTGTGAATGGCAGCGTGTGCAGGATCAGGGCCACAGTCAGTGTGGGGTAAAGCAGATGGTGCAGCAGAACACAGGTCTGGTTTCATTCCACTCCTAGGTACTGTGAGGAGCCAGGAGGGAGAAGGTGTTTCCAAATGCCTGGAGGCAGCACTTGCATATTGTGAAAATCCCGATTATGCTGACACTTACCAGGGCTTACATCTGTACTGAATTACACAAATTCCCCATGTTTCTGCAAATCACAACCGTGTTTTCTGATTGCTGCAGTATTTCTGCTTCTCTCTCTGTAGATGGGACAGCAGAGAGGTTGCATGGGTGGGTTATATTCCAGGTAGGCTGTCAGGGGTTTCTTCCATGCCTCTAAGAATTCCTACAGAATTACGTTTAGCATTTACAGCTTGTGTTAATGATGGCTATAAAGTTGTTTGTCTTTGTGGAATTAGATATATCCATAAGGCATTTTCCAGCTCAGCTATGCTGAGGCAATAAAGCAAATTCTGTTGGCATTACTCACTGCAGTAATTCCCAAATAATTAGTCATCCTAGGTAATAGATGTGTGATATGTCCCAGTCATAAACTGCACAGTGCAGGCTATGGACATAAAACATAGCAGCTGCTTGGGAGATGCAAAACCAGAAATCAAATTGCTCAAGTTCAGTAAGGAGCCAGCTTCACACTTGCCTGTTCTCAAATACTCTTTAGGAGCTTTTCTTCCACTTCTAGAGTTAGGAAACTCCAGTTCTGTTCTTAGACCTTGCTTAGATGGAATTCTTAGTTTTTCAGTTCAAATTGCTTATTTGTTAGAGAGAAGCACTAATGTATATGCACACTTGTTTTATTTTCCCTCTCCTTACAAAGAGGAATATCAATTGACATTGATATTGATATTGGCTGGCTTAAAAGCAGGAATATGGGCGGGGTTTCCCCCCCCCCAGTTTTAGCTTTTGGCTGATGTTCTTCTATCCTGGCATTAAAAACTTCCCAGGGTGTAATTCATCCTGGTACAGTGTTGTACATAGTGCTTACAGTGTTTAGTGAATGTTATACATGGAGGAAATTTACTGTTGGAAAATAAATCATCCTGGACTGATTCCAAAGCATTCACCAAGGGTATATATATGTGTGTGTGTGTGTTTGTGCTTGGGTTTTGCCTGTGTGAATTTGGATTATGTATCTGTAAACTGGTGCTCAATTTCCATAGAAACAGCAATATTCATAATATCCTAAAATCGGTTCAGTACATGGTATTACAGCAATTTGCATCAGTGCTCTATTACATTTTCTTCCTGAAGAATTTCTAAAACATATAAATATGTCCTTGAGGACATCTCTGTGATCACTGCAGCAACAAAGGAAGGAGACAAGATTGCACGAAGCACAGTGTGTCATGCAGTAACTTCCAGTGGGCTAATCATATTAACAGAGAAAATAGTGGTGCCAGTTTTACTTTAACTAGTAAAGTTTTATTGAGTGCTACTGTCCCTAGCTGCTGCCCTTAACTTCATCTGATTGCAAAACCATCTACAGTTTTGAACTGGTTTTATAGCTCACCCTTCTTATAGGGGAACAGCTGGCAAAAAGAAAAACCATTAAATACCAACACTTAAAATACAAAAAGTGGAAAAAAGATCATAAATATAAAACCAAAATATTGGTTTTCTTAAATCTGTGGTAATGACCTCACTGGATCTCTGAGGCTCCCCTGAGTGCTATGAAACTCAGTGGAATAACCATGGTCTTGGTGAAATCCCACTGGGAAAGCCTTTTTTCAAGTTGATTCTGTTCTTGAACCAATCAGTGGTATATTGGATTGAAGGGAGATTCCCCAAAATAAACCTTCCCACTGCTTTTTCTGTGCATCAGGACAGTGCTATTCCTAAGGTGTAAGTGGCTGTCACCCAGAAAACAGTTTGGGATCTTGGATTTAAGCTATTGCCAGACCAAACCTTTAAAGGTCCCTTCCAAGGCAAAGCCAAGCATTCCCTGTCCCTAGCATGCTGCTTTGTGTGGCAGAGTGTTTGGGGATTGACATTTTGTCCTGTTGGGCAAACTGCAGAGTTCCCAGAGCCTCATTGGTGACTCATGTCTCTTTGCAAGATATAGAAGTGACTCCAAGAGAATTTGTGGCAGCCAATATTTGGGGTCCTGGCTGGTTAAAAAGTGACCTCACAGGGAGTTTGGTCCATTTTAACATTCCTGCAGTTACCTCTGAATGCATTTTCTTGTGCATCCCTACAGCTCTCTCTCTGTGATGTACTGGAATTTTGTGGCACAATGGTCTGTGGCAAGCAACAGGTGAAGAGAAAATCCTGTAGTTTGGGAATCATTGGAGTTCCATAGGCAAACCTTGAGCAATGTATGTTGAGTGATATAAGAGTCTCTGCCGACCATACATTACTTGTTTCTGTGAGCTGGTTCCAACCTCGCACACTTAAATCTTTTTAACCCCAAAATTTTACCCAAGGGGCTCTTTCTCTGACTATTATGCTGTGCGTTGGAAACAGTAGACTGGGATCAAGGCTCTGGATCAAAGTCTGATCAGCACAATACCTTCCACTTGAGAGTTAATACACCCACACTATTAGTCATAAAGTATGGAAAGGAACCAAGTTTCCTGTTCCATGTCTCCAGGCACATCCAAGTTACTGTATCCTTGGAATGAGGACTATGGGATATTTGTTTGGTGAATTTGAAATGAGCCATCTAGGAACAGAACTGAGGATTTGATCTGTATTGCTAGTAGTTGTGAGAGCTCTGCTGTAACCAGAGATTGGAGTGATTTGCTGTAAACCAAAAAACGGAAATTAACTTCTTCATCAGGACGATTGAAATCAGGCAAGAGAGAAAGGGGAGTTAGCAGCAAGCAAGGCCGTCCTAGAAGAGACCTCCTAGGCTTTTGGCTCCAGGTTTCTGCCATAGCAGGGAATTGCCTTTTCAAGCCCCATTTATACAGTTGCCAAGCCCATCTTTAATCAGGGACAGCCTCAGCATTAAGCAAACATAGGCCTCTTTGATTTTCAAAAAGCAACTTGTGTGGTTTGCCTCTACACAGACTCTGATTTTTACAGATGAACTCAAGCATCCAAATAATAATTTTAGAATTAATTTTAATCTATGCATTCTGCTAGTAAAATCAAAATCTATAAATTATGTTCAATTAATCCATGTTTATGGCAGCTCAGTCACAGATCACTTAGTGAACTACACAGCGTTTCTATTTCTTCCATGATTACTCTAAACCTGATATTTTCTTCTGTGTAAAGTAGGTATGTCCATTTTTTTTAATGAATATTGGCTAACACTTGGATGTTTCCTCTGATGAGGGTGAAATAAAGCTAAAGACATAAAACAACTGCTGGGCTGCTGGCATTAACCATTTATCAGCATCTGAAAATTTACTTGTGGGCTCAAACTTGAGTGTGAGAGGCAAATGAAACATGACTTGAGATAATTTGTGGTAAAAATGTAGGAGTGTTCTTGCTTTTTTCCCTTAAAAAATGAAAAGAAAATACGCTAAAACTGCAAAATTCAGAAGAGATCTAGGATCCAAAATGTATTAAACAAAAATGTTTTTAAAAGTCCCGTGAGAATTCGGTGCCTGATCCATGATCTGAAGACAAATCTTTGACAATAATATAAATGCCCATGAATACATTTATAATTGTTTACTTTAGAGACAATATTAGAAGGAATTTTCTGTAACAGTAAAAAAAGAGCTTGTATTATATATCTCTTTACCCAAACCAAAAGATGGATACAGCTTACTTTTAAATAGTCATTCCTACATGTCAGAAAAAAGGGCAACACATTCCCTTTTGATTCTTGTATTTCACACAGTTCTATTGCACAAAATACAGTTTAGGTTTTTATTTTATGACGATCAAAGTAGTGAAAGTTTTGACCATACGTGCTGTTACTGTGTCCAGAATTCTGAGGGTTTATGGTAGCAGGAGTTCTGTGGTGAAAGAACCACAATAAACCAATAAAGAGCAACAAAAATTAACAGAAACGACTATTGGTTTATCCATCACATATGTATATAAAAAGTATTGACCTACCAGCTGCAAATTATTTCAGCTTTAAGAGAAGATTTTGCCAAATACATGCACTTAAAGTCCATTTTCAGGGAAGAAATGTAACCCGAGGATCAAATAACTCAAGGTTTTCGCAGGCTGATGCAGAAACTGCTGACACCCAGTTGAGGAAATTAGTTTCTCAGGGCTTTTTCCTCTGTTGGTGTTTTTTTGTTTTGTTTTGGTTTTTTTTTTTTCGCTGCTGAATGTGGTGATAGTTGCTATTTCACAGCATTTATAAGGTGTAGCACTGGGGAACGGAGGAAACTAAAGTAGTAAAACTTCCTCTAAGCTGAGGCAATTATTTTAGCAACTGCAGAATCATGATGCTACTGCAGCTGGTGTCATTCCAAGAGCATTCCATAGCTCATTAGAGCTCCATAGCTCCCGTGATGTTCCACGGGCATCAGTGGATCTTACTTCAACCACTTCTTAGTTAAAACACGTTCCTCCTGTCTGTAGGCGCTGTGCAGTGGTGTGCCTTTAGTTGCACGCTCCACAGGAAGTTCTTTTTTCCAGGGTAGGGTTTGGAAAGATACCTGGAGCTGTCAGTACCCCCACATCTGCTCGCTCAGGGTACCACACCACATTTCATGCCTGCAGCCTGTGGCACAATTCAGAGATTTATTGTGAGCTCTTAGCGAACAGCAGAGAAAGAGGAGCAGCGTGTTCTGTCTTGAGCACTTCCAGAAGAAAGTCAACGTTTGCTCTCTAGAAACACAGAGGGACCTCTAACAACGCGTTCTTTGAACGCTCTGCCCGTGCCTTTTCCTGCACTGGGAGAGGGATTTGCTTCCCGACGCAATGTGCAACGCCGCAAGACTCCTAAGGCAGCATAAAAGTATTACTGTTCAGTGTCTGAAGAGATCTGTCCCTGGTGGAGCTGAGCTTAATGATACTGTCAGTAGTCCAGAGCTGGCAGCACAGGACCCGCACGGGTAATTCATCCCGAACGGGAAGGCGAGGAGACAGGAGGTTTTCATTTCAGCGTGGGGAAGGAAACACAAACCCACCTGGGAGGGAGAGCAGCTTGGTTTTATTGCACAGCTCTGTCTGTCTGAAGTCCACTCGGAGGAGCTGAGCCTTGAGCTTGGAAAAGGGATGGAGAAATGTGGAATTCTGAGAACAGATAACAACTGATGGGTGCTGAGGCAGGACGACAGAGCGTGTTGATGAATCCCTTTGTTGTTACAGGAGAGCAAAGCTTTACTTTGGTGATCTTCTAAAAGAGGATTCGGGTTTCCTCCTTGCCCACGGTGTTTGGTTACTGGTGGAGATGTTTCACAAGCTTTGTGTGTAATTGAAAAGACAGCCTGATCCAAGCCATTGAACATGCCTGACAGGAATTCAGAACAGGGAATCGGTGGGGCTTCATCCACAAGCCCAGGACGGTGCTGGGGCTGTTAATCCAAGCAGCCATTTGTGTGATGTTACCAGAGCAGAACGCTGGAAAGGGTTCTCAGAAAATTCTTAATTCATTACGTGTTCACTTTGGGCAGGCAGGGGATGGTATGTTTTCAGAAATCCTGGCACTCATCCAGGCCCAACTGAAATCCCATCTAACCTATGGAGCTGCTGGCTTTCAGAATGCTCACACATTCCCAGAGGAAGTGAGAGAAACACTCTACCTGCAGAATTTCGGCTCCTTATTGTTACTTACACTGGAACAGTGCCCTGAGGCTCTGATTTGCATAACACACTCCTATACAATGTTTCGGCTGGGATTTATCACCCTCTGTGGAATCAGAGAGGTTTTATGGTTTTTAATTACTAACTGACCTTAATCAGCAGGTTTTGGTTGCTCTGGTGTTCAGAACACGCTGCTGCCTACATTTTGCATTTCTGTGATTCAGTGTGCCATCGAATTCCATTCTGGCCAGCGTTTGCAGCAGAATTTGATAAATGCATTCTTCTTCCTCCTTACCTCTTGGTTCCTAAGCAACACTTATTTTCTGCCAGGTTAGTTATCCCTTTACCTGGTGCATTATGACACAAAGTAGACAGTAGTTTTCCTGAATGCAGTAAGTGATATTAGTGTAGCAAGGGTTTTTTTAAAGAAAGTGTAAGTGGTTAATTGACATTTATGTGTAGCTGCTCTATTAATTTTGGAAGAATTGATTATTTCATCCTAGATCCTAGAAAAAATTTCCTGCATCAGAAAAAGGCACATGCAGCAATTATCCACGACAAGGATAGTCTTGGCACCACAATGCAAGAGAAAAGCTTTATTAGACTGTAACTCCTGTCCTTCAAGGAGTCTTTTTCCAGCAGGCTGTAAAGTGGACTCACAAGACTGTATCTGCACAGCAGCTTTAATGAATTTTATCTTATCTGTAGATGGAGAGGTCATTTCTACCAAAGATCTTTCTAAGGGCTGAGAGAGCCTCATTCATAAAAATGAGAATAATGAAGTGAGGAAATTTACCCCCCAGACAACATACATTCTCATATTCACCATATGAATAGCATTTCTTTTGAGATACATTGTGCTCACACATATTTAGATAATTTACCAAACTTGAAGTAATGATTGATTTAAATATCAAAAAAAGAGATTTATAGCACGTTTCTCCTTAAAAGCCTTGTGGTCCTTTTTTAATCTCTTTTATCATATTGTAGCTCTCAATGCATGTTTGGGTTATGTAAGCAGAGAGTTTGGGATTGGGTGAGGAATGCAAGTAGTTGCCTCATGGACTGGACAGTATCAAATTCAGACTAGAAATGAAATACAGAAGTTTCAGTGATTGTGGTTAACAACTAGAATAGTGAATCAGTGTCTGTAATCATAACTTTTAAATGGAGTCTGGGTTAGTTTCTAAAACTTCTGCCCACATGTTTGTAAGAGCATTATTTCATGGAAGTTCTGTAGTCTCTGTGATGTGAGCTGCTACACAGAAGGTAATGGTGGGCTCTTCCAGCTTTAAAATCTGTAACTAAATCTAATTCTTATTGTCTTCCCTAAGAGCTGCTGTGTGTGCTTTGAAAATGTCACTGTTAACTCACAGTAAAGAAAGCAAATGAAAGTTTTTGCAACATGCAGTTGCAAAAATCAAACATACTAGCAGGCTTAAAGCAAACCAAAGATAGCATTTCTCACAGTGCATGAGCCAAACTGGCTATGAGATCAAAACCAGGAACAGGTTCAATAGAAATCCATATCATTTCCCTTCCAATTATTGACTGTGACACAATAAACTCAGGAAATCCCCAACCTGCTGGGTGTTGGAAGGGACCCATTTCCCAGACAAGAGGCATTTGTTAGGGCTCCAGGCAGATAAGGAATATGCCGGATCAAGCTTTATTGCTTTTTCCAGTGTGTGCAGGAGGAATGCAAGTTGGTGCTTCTCTGATTTGACTGGTTACTTCTGCTTTTGAGTTTAGTCCTCCTGTTTGGTTTGTGAGTAGCTCGGATTACTGAGCCACATAGATGACATTTATGATCCATTACCTAACACTTCTCTGCAGCAATGACATTCTAGCAGTTAATAATTCTGAACTAGAAACGAGCTGAACGAAATGGCCCAGGCAAAGGTGAAGGAGGGAGGTGTTGGGGGGTGGGCTTGGGTTTGGGGGTGTTTTTTTGTGGAGGTAATGACTGGATGTTTGGGGGTAGTGATTGTTGGGTTTTCTGGTGTTTTTTTGGTGTTTTGTTTTGTTTTCTTTTTTTTTTTTTTCCTGAATCGTGACGAGGTGAAATTAGAATTTATTACCAGAATAATCTCTGATATTGCAGTCTGTTAAGGTCTGTATGCATGAAGCTTTTATTTGGTGTGTAGCAGTGAATCATCTAAATGCCATTTCTAGTATTTAACAACTATTTAAAACATCCTGAGCCTTACAAACACTTCATTAGCATTCTTCCTTCTAAGGACAAGCACCATTCCTGCTTTAAATCATCCCTCTCCCTTAAGGCTTGCATTGGAAAGGCACAGCATTTTGTCAGCTGTGCACCCTTAACCTTGAAATGAAATCCTTCACAAGACCAAAAGAAATACTTAGAATTATATTTTGCTATAGTTGTACCCTTTTGACCAGTCTGTATTTTCAGTTTTATTGTTGCATGGGATAAAAATGTCCTGTCGTGTGAATGCCAGGCAGTTGGTAGAACACTTGCAGCAGTCTGTGATGTATCCGTCCTAAACTAGGAAAGTTTTGTTCTGGACAGAGAGAAAGGTTTTACTTCTATTGTAAAACTTGAGTAATTTTGAAAAGATAATAAATCTTCCATTCTGTTTAAACTTCCTAGATTTATGTTGCAGTTGCATTATAAGCTCATGCCTTGCCCCACTTCTCTTGCTCTGGCCTTTTTAAGTGCACTAGAGTGCAGTTTTAAACAAGAGTGCAAGTTTTAAACAGGACAGGTGACCCTGGTGTAAAACCGCACGCTTTAGGAACAGATGAGACCGTTCTGTTCCCTCTGTACTGTTAATGGCAAGGAAACCGTGCTGGAGATCGAGGCTGAGAAAGAGATTCAGCCAACATGCCAAGGCTTCAAAGCACTCACATGCCGATGGCTGCCGCAGCCTCTAAATGTGTGCTGTAACCTTTTCGGATTATTTGGCTTTTCAGAGACTCGGTTAAGCCAGGAAAGCATCCACACCCCTCATTCTCGGACAGCCAGGGAACTGTGGCCTGTGCACAGTGACCTGGTCTAGTGGAAGGTGTCCCTGCCCATGGCAGGGGGCTGGAACTAGATGGTCTTTAAGGTTCCTTTCAAACCAAGCCATTCTGTGATTCTCCTGCCATCTGCTACTGAAATGTCCCCTTTTCCTACCGAAGCAAATCAGTTGCTGTTTCCAGAAGCAGCCATTTCAGTAGGACTACAGGAATTTAAACACTTGGTTCTGTTTCACTTGGGACCATAAACCTTATGTAACTGGGAAATGGGAGACTCCTCCTGGAAGGCCACCACCTCCGAAGCTGTGTTGTTTCAGTGCTTACAGGGACTGACATGAGAGGGATACCTAAGGTCACATCCCAAATTTCCGGAGTGACTGTATTGGCATCACTTGAGTGACTGCACATTTACATCAGTGCAGGCAGCTGAGATCAGAATCTGGACCTTTGCCTATGAAATACGGCAGGGAGTTGAGGAAAGTCTGTGTTAAATATAGACTAAGCTAAGAGCAAAGCTCTGTTTATGTCATCATAAAGCAGGGAATAAGCCACGGGTGGAATCTGAGCATTCCCAAGCAGCACATCTGTAAATTAATTACCAGGGTCCACCAAAGGAGGCAAAGGGAGTGATGTAAAGCTTGTGACTCACCAGACTTCTCTTCATGTTGTAGTTTGCTGTTTTCAGTGATGAGTGCCTGGCAAAAGCACAGCATCCACCTGGAAAGCAGAATGCAGGCATGTCCTGCCTTTTCCTCCCCCTATGAGGAAGGTACGCTGAGGAGAGGGGCGTGCAGAAATGAACCGAGGTGAAAGGAAATGCACAGTTACTGTTCTTGGAAATATGTAGAATATTGACTCTGTGTGTAGGCCAAAGCCTGCTTCATTCTTCCTCTAGCTGCAGAAATTCAGCTCAAAATAGCAGTTCACAAAGCTGTTCTTCAGGCAGACAAAGTTTCCTGGCCTCAGGCATGATTAGGAAGAGCACTGAATTGCACATCCCAAATTGCATCCTTCCTCATTAGCTGTGAGTCACAGGTAAGAGAAACATGCAGTCTCAGGCTAGGGAGAATTACCTTTCTCCAGCTAGAAAGAATTACCTTTTCAAGGCTGACCTTTTGGGTTAGAAAAGCAGTTATAGTGTTACCATAGATGTGTTAGCACTTGAATCTGTTTTTTGTCTCTGAACTGTCTTCCCAAGTCCTCACCGTTATTGTTCCCGTTTCTCTGTAACTTGGAGTGAAACTCTCTCTCAGGAAGAGTGCTGGCACAAGGAATGCGAGATGGAATGTTCAGCCTTCATGCTGGAGCTGTGTCCAGTCACCTGCACCACAGGACTGTCAGCCTTCCGAGGCAGCTGGCACAAAGGGCCAGTCAGGGCAGAGAAAGGAAACGGAACACGTGTTCTCTTAGGGATATCTTTGTGTGTCAAACACGGGTGGCTCTGGAAGAGCGAGGTTAGTGGCAGGCTGACCTGAAATACCCAGCAAAGGGCACCTCTAAGAGCCGCCACCCGGGCTGCAGGTCACTGCAGATGAGCCTCCAACTGCAGCCATCTGCACACATTTAATTTTACGGGCTCAATACATGCAGAGGCTGCATAGCAAGGACTAAAAAATATGACCCTTCCTAATGGTGTGCTAAATTCAGTTTTAACTACTGTATGTTTGAATTAATGTATTCACTGCATTCAAGTTTAAATACCTATGGATGTTCAGGATTTCTTTCCCCTCAGGGAAAAAATACTTCCTCCAGCTTTCACAACTCTTCTGTTCCTTTCACTGAGCATCCTGAATGGGCTGTATAAACCTTGGCTTACAATTTCTAAGCATCTACAAATATTTTCTTAAGTAGAATATTAATAGCACATTATCTTCTAAGGCCTCTGTGCTTGAACGTCAGCTGAGTATTTTGCTGACATAAGCCTACTTCTGTTTTCGCAAAAATGAAAAAAAAAAAAAAAGGAAGCTTTGTCAGGCCTCTAAAGAGAGAAGGTCAAGTTTATAGATGTCTGGCAGAGATTGCCCTCCGATATTTTCATTTGCAGCTGGGTGGGGACTGACAAGGTTTGGTATGGTTAATGGGGCACTGGAAAGTCACAGGCTCTCTTCTCCTGTCCTCTGAGAACTGTGCTCTATGGCATCTTCTTATTAATGCATTTTTCCCCTACTTTACTGCTAGAAAAAATGTACATATACGTGTGATCAGATACTAATCATGATACTCTGATGTTCGCCTGGGTCCATGGTGTTACTACAGCTTATATTAAAAGGGGATCGTATTTTGTTTGTGTTAAAGGCAGAATGGCATCACTAATCCGATTTGCACTTGACCTTTTATGGACTTAGGTGTCTACATAAATTCTTTTGGTCTTGTAAACGTGGGGAAAAGGCAGGAGTAAAAATTGGAATAGAAACTTCTTTTAAAGGGAATATAGCTTCAAAGAATTGTAGAATGGTTTAGGTTGGAAGGAACCTCTAATTCCAGCCCGCCTGCCGTGGGCAGGGACGATATATGAAAATGTCATGGTTTCTTAAGTTTAAGATTTTGGGGTTTTTTTTAAGAGCTTATGTTAATGTGCTGTGATTTCAGAAGATGTTCTACCTCAGAATTTAAACTCTGTACATTTTTCAGTGCAGTTATTGCTTCATTGTTTCACTTTTCAGTGTAGACGAGCCTTTACACTGAAGTCCCTAAATCTTCTTTTACTTCCATGTTTTCCTGCTGTAGCATCAAAAACTTCAGCACAACACTTAGTTATTTCTGAATAGGTCTTTTGCAATGGAAATTTTAGAATGGGAACATTTTTGTACGACCTGATGTGAACCGAATCAGTTAGATTTGACCCAAACTAAAGTTCTCTCAAGAGAGCACTAGTTTATTTTTAATCTGGGACGGATCCCAAAGGGATGTAGAAAGTCCCTTGGCAGGGACCAGCTGGAGCTTAGCACAGAGGTGCAGGAACTAGAGGGCTTGGTCCAAGTGCGTGTTTAAGAGTTAATGCTTTATAAAACCTAGTTTGACTAAAAGTTGTTCGTGCTGACTCACGTCAGACAGGTCAGACCTGCAGATTTACTTCAGCCTAATCGTGTGTGAATATCAGTTTCTGCTTGATTTAGTATCTTCCAGGACAGGGTGAAATTGTATTTTGCAACTGCAGCACATTCGTACTTTAACCCAAATTCTTAAAAATTATTGTATTCTGCAAAGGCGCATTCCTGGCATTTGCCACAGCCTCGCCAGAATTGGAGGGTTTGGGATTTGGGGCTGTTTTGTGGCTGGAAACAAATCCGGTACGTTCATACCTTCCAGATGTTTGTGGCCAAGTCAGAAACATTTTTAACAATCAATATTTCGAGGG
>VXBS01002676.1:227405-300235 GCA_013400255.1 Sitta europaea
CGGTGCTGGCCGGGCTGTCCCTGCTAAGCCTCCTCACCTGCGGCTACCTGGCCTGGGGCAGCCGCCGGGGAGGTGCCGAGGAGGCGCCGGGGAACCTGCTGGGAGAGGAGCCCGCGGCCGGCACCTCCCGCTCGCAGCCGCACATCATCTTCATCCTGGCCGACGATCAGGGGTTTAGGGACGTGGGGTACCACGGGTCTGAGATCCGGACGCCCACGCTGGACAAGCTGGCTGCCGAAGGGGTCAAGCTGGAGAACTACTATGTCCAGCCCATGTGTACACCATCCAGAAGCCAATTGATCACTGGAAAGTAAGTTTGCTACTACTTCATCATTCACTTCCCCAGCCTAAACGCTGTACCTATTGGAAAGAGCACGGGTGAACCTGGTAGGCTCATGTCTGGGCTACCCGATGGGCCAAAGGTGCCTCTCTGGTTCCCTTAAAACCCTTGAATGGAAAGGACTTGTGATAGGTTTGAAATAGCTAAATATAGCTGTCACCCAGTGAGGCCAGGAGGGTTCAGCACTGCGAACTGCCCCGTGGAGTGCTGGAGCACATTCGTGCTTACAGCATCACTAACAGACCTGCTGGTTGTCAAGTACCGTTGCTATTGCTGGGGAGTGAGCAGCTCCACTTTGCTCTGTGATTTCCAAGGGACTCAGAGGAGTCGTCGTCTCAGGGAAATCCCAGCCTTATCTTTTCTCCTCTGTGTTCACTGCCGTTGTGACAACCCTTCTCTCCGAGGGTTATCCTGATTTTCTGAGGTGGTTTCCCAGTGTGTCACGTGTGGATGGGCACAGGGAGTTCAGGCTCTCTCAGCACCCTCAAAGCTGTGGCATCACTCTTGTCACTTTATAGACGATTAAGAGCTTTACTTCTAAGCCACTGAAATAGGTGCCTCACCTAACTGGTGAAAGCACTGGGTGAGTGTTGTGCTTTGTCTTACAGTTGTTATACTGTGGTCTGCTAACAAAATAATTACCCAACCTCAGGGCCTTCTTACATCAGAAGGTTAATGAGGATTAAGGGGGGCAGTTTATGCATTTGAACTGTGGGAACAATTTCCAAATAGCTCCAAGTGTGGACACATTTACTCTGGAACAAAACTGCCTTGTTTCTGTTTAGCTTAACTCCCTTTGACAGGAACAGGGAATTCTTAAGAGCAAAACAAAATGAGAGGAAGAAAGTTTATTTTCTCCTTTCCCAAAGTATAAACAGGAACAAGGCCATGTTAATACTGCTGGTAAAAGAAACACATGTTAAATAAAACAAGCAACTGGCCCGGTGTCTTGCATCTCCATATGGTAGAGCTGGAGATAATTCCCAGTCTCGGTCTATTTCCCAGACTTGCTTGTCCAGGGAGATTTGCATGGAGAGCTGACACATTATCTAGAGCAAGAATTCCACACAGGTTTTTGTTTTGGTTTTAGTTTTACTTCTTTGTGCAGACTATGTCTCAGAAGTTATTTCGAGACACCTCCTCAGCCATTCACAAGAACAGAGTTGCCCTGCGGCAACTAAAGCAGCAGCTTTCAAGGGAAACATGTGCCAGGATAGTGTTCAGTGCATCTTGGTTGTCTTTAAAGGCATGCAGCAGTTGGAGGCCAGGAGCTCCGCCAGCAGCACGTAGCCAGCCAGCTTTCTGAGGATGATGGTTTGGGAAGCAGTGCTTTACAAAGGGAATGAATGTCATGCTGCACAGGAATGACTCATGCAGCAGCTGCAGGAATGGGATGACCGGGTTCCAGTGGAACCAGGGTGCTGCTCTGGCTCTTGGAGGCTGCAGGGATTGTCTCAACATGCAAAAAATACAAGTTAAGAATAACTGTAACTCAGTTTAACTGTTTTGATCTTTCTTTAAATACAGTAAAAGGTAGGCATGTTCTGAGGAACCCAGCTCTTTTCGTCAGCTTGCCAGGCGGAAATGGTTCAGCAAATCTGCCTGCTTTGGTTTTGGAAACTTTTATAGGAAAAAAGAAATTTGCTTGTACTTTGTCTTTATTTTCTTAGTCTGCTGGTCTAAAGCCCTTACAACATTTTATAAATGTTGTTCTACTTTAGGGAAAAAGTAGCTGTAGGGAGAGAGCTATTTCTCATGAGTGAGAAATCAGAGAGGCACTGGTGAGGGGTTAATAGGCTGCATAGAGTACTCACAAGCTATGTTCAGAGAATACAGAGAATGTTTCCATTCCTGCTGAAGATAAATGCTTTGATTACTGATTTTAATGCCTTCTTAGAAGAGGTGTCTTTATTACAATGTCAGGATTTGGATACTTCTAATCCAGGACAAGTGCTGTTATTTCTTGAGTTCCTAAAGCTGTTAGTTCCAGGCTAAAGATCTGCTCATGTTCTGAAGGAACACCTGGATGCTCCATGCCTCCCAATACACATCCAGTGCTTAACACAGTATCAAAGAACAGTTTAGGTTGGAAGGGACCTTGAAAGGGTCACCTAGTCCCGCTCCCTGCATGGACACCTTGAACTAGAACATGTTCCAAAAGTTACCTGTTGGATCAATCAAATCCAACAGGACTTGTGTAAATCAGAGTCATGAGGGAGCACTGACTTAGGTTGCTAAGTGGAAGTTAACTTTTGGAAAAGACTTTGAACAGCTCAAATTCTTCACAGGTCTCCAGGCAGCTCCTCCATGGCCTGTGTTAGTAAAGAGACCCTTCTTTTTGGTGGCTGTCCTGCATGTGAGCTAGCACAGGGAAAGAGGCTGGAAGTGATATGTTAGAAGGAAGAGGCAGAATTCGTTTTTCTCCCCTCGTGCTGTACCACAGTGTGGCAGCCGGTGAGCTTGTCATCCTGACCACTTCTGAGTCCCTGTCTGCTTTTTCACACCCTGTGTGTGAGCCTTTGGCTACTTTCACCTCTTGCTTTCCCACAGTATTGTCACTTTCCCCATTCACTCAATCCAAAACTATTGCTTTTAGGCCACTAGTAGGGCTGTCTTCCACAGCTTTTTATTTTGGGCTTTATTTCTGGGTGTGTCGGGGGGGTTGCAGCTGACCTGAGCCTGAGGAATGGAGAAGAAAGGCATGATCCAGTGGGATGAGGGCCAGTGTGAAGTGCTGGGGTGGTGCAGGGAGGTAGGGGAGCAGCTCTGCGAAGCAGCTGCACAGCTGGGGTGGCAGCAGGGACCTGGGTGACAGGGTGTGCTCTGCCTTGGGCAGCTCTGGGACACTGCCCAGCCTCTCCCATGTCCTACAGCTGGACTAAACCTTTGGTCGTCATTGGGCTTGGGTGTGAGTGACATAAATTGTCTCCAGATGAATTGTTTTGTGTGATACAGTATTTTTTGTGGTTGTTTTCTTCTTTAAGGTAGCAGGCACGCCTCAAAAACTAAATAATTTGAGCAGAATGGGATACCTGGCTGAAAGCCTGTAAGCTTAGATGAATGTGTGTTAGGGTAGCTGCCCCATTTCTGTGCAGTGGGCACTATGCAATGTAGTGGTATTTGTTGGAGCAATACTTAATTTAGCAAAGAAATCTGACAGTTAATACTGACTGATAGGAAGGAATCTAGACATAATATGCTGTAAGTGCTTTTGGCATTATTTAGATACCTGCCTCCTCCTCCTCTGGGCACCCGGTTTTCTGCTGACCATCAAACTTGTAGCCTGGGGACCATGATGTGCACTGGAATCCATCTGGGCCACTGTAAGGTTCTTCACCTGTTCAGGAGTAGTGATCTGTCTTGGTAGAATCTGATGCACAGCCAGGGTTACAGATCAGTGAGAATCTGAACTCCTTTTCTGAGTCATGGAAGCCCTGCACTAATCTCAGGAATGAGCTTTGCACTGCGGTTGGAATGCAGAGATAGAAGATGTTGGGAAATGCTGAAAGTCTGGGGAAATAAATCCGTTTTTCCCCTGGGATAAAATGGAATATTGAGAATTTGTTCATCCAGAGCAGACAGAAATAGATTGTATAATGAGTAAGCATAATCTGAGTGTTATTGTAATATAAGTATTATATCTCTTATCTAATTCACAAATGTCACATATTTATAAACATATATATATAGCTGTATGTGTTAGGCATATGGTTCTAGGCATCCCTGTGTAGTGATACCTAGTTCAGCATTAAAAATGACAATGTTTGAGCAAACTAAGACTTATTTTGGCAAACAGGAGTGGGCTAAGTACTTTGAGTTGAAAGCAGTGTAGCTGACTTCAAGCAAACAGAAATACTTTACTGTGAGGGTGTGAGTTCTTGGTAAGCCTCCTCTTTCCCTGCCCCCTGGGTGCATCCTGGCCCAGCCTGCAGTTCCAGCAGTGTGTTGCTCTGGGAAGGAGCCAGTACAGTGGTGCGTGACTGGGAAGTTACCTGCTGTGCTCTGAGCTGCAGGGAAGGGTCTTGGAGCCTTGACGGGATACTGGGAAGCATATATAACACTCCATTAGATATATTCCCTGCTCTGTAGTTAACAAAATATGAGGGCTGCAGAATATCAGCCTTAAGTACCAAGAGGTGACCTGATACTTTATCTGCTCTGGAGTAAAGAGACTTGGCAGTCAGCAGTCCCGAGTTTAATTCTGATCAGTGTTTCCATTAAGAACTGTAATGATTAAGTAAAATGTTCTGATTAAATGTGTTGGTAAGATAGGAGGGCCTGCCAGCATTAAGGGACTGTAGTGATACTGAAAATCATCTTGACGAATTAGAGACACAATCTGAAAAAAAGCAGAATTTAAGCCAGCAGGGATAAATAGAAGACACTCTGCTGAATTCCTGAAGCAGAAGTTTTAACAGACTGAGGATGGTGATCAACTCCTCAGACAATATTCCTTTAGAATAGTCGCTGGAATTACAGTGCATCATGCACAGGGTATAAGGTCAACAATGTCATGCTGTTGCAAAAAAGGTGAATCTCACAGGAGTTTGTGAGAGTGTGGGGCCTGGTAGGTCTGTGGAGAGCCCTTCTTCTCCACGACTGGAGCACTTTTGCCCAAACTTGGGCATCATTCTCCAAGAGCAATGTATGTATCATTGGAGAGTGTCCAGAGAAGGGTGATCCGATATCTCAGAGAGATAACTTGGGGGAAGGATCAGCAGAAATGGAGTTGTTTAGTCTAAGGAAGAGAAAAATGGGAAGGGACGTGGTATTCTAAGAGCTGTGAGGGAAAGGGCATCGTGTGTGTTCAGTGTCATGATGGGTGGTACAAGAAATGAGGGACTTTCTGGAGTAGGGAAAACTTCAGGTCAGATCAGAGGAAGAACCTGCAAGTGTAAAGATTGTGAAACACTGGAATAACTGCCTTTGAGAAATTGCTGAGTTTCTCCACTGGCAGTCATTAAGAATGATATGTCAGGAATGACCTAATGTAGTTGGGTCTGTCTTGGGGAAAAGGGCTGAACTGGATGGCGTCTCTTCCAGCTCGGATTCATCTGTGCCTCATTTGAAGTGCAGATTAATACAGAAGGCCTTCTGAGGGATGGTGTGAATAAAACACTACTAAATGCCAGAAACTATTTCAGTGTTCACTCTGAGAGAAAATACTCTGTGAAAGTTTAATTTCAGTTTTCTCCTAGAAATTCCTGTTTTCTGAATCATTTTCTCTGGAAATTTTCAAGATTTTTCCCCCTAGGCCTCATAACTCTTGGATTATGTCATTGTTTATTTCTGCTGACTTCTTTCAGGACCATTTGTGGGACGGCTGCCAAAAATGTTGAGGTATCTTTTTCCATGTTCTTATGTCTTTCACTTAGGTTGACATTGTCCATACATATATATATGAAGCACACACAGAGAACAAGTAAATAATTATATGCAAGGACTTCTTTTTATTTTCCTCTGCCTCTGTTTGCTCTCCTCTTTTCTAGGGAAAATTAGATCCAGGTACTGAGCTGCTCTGGGGTATTAAGCTACAAGAGGTCTCTCCATATCACTGTAATTATTAATTGACTGCACAAAGGAGCATGTAGAGAACAGGTCTGGAAAGGAAACTACATGCACACAATCAAGATAAAAAGTAGCACATGCAGGAAGTAGCAAAGTGTAGGTCAGGTTGTGGTAACTTTGTCTTGCATCACTTTCTGGCAGCCTCTAAGAATATTGTTTGATAGTCAAAGTCTGTTGCATGGAGCAGCATTGCCTGACATCTATAACTATATAGTGGAAATTGATTTTTGTTTTTCATTTTCCAATTTATACAAAGTACAGTAAGCTAAAGAAATATAATTGGAAATAAATTTAGAAAATCTGTGACTGTAAATTATCACTGCTCCAAAGAGCTTGTTATAGGCTTTTATCCAGTGGTTTGGTTTTGTTGGGTGTTTCAACTGTAAAAGAGAAATTATATTCCATGGAAAAGTTAAGCTTAAAATAATTAAGGAATTTAGCTCTTTTAGCATTGTTCCTGATACATGCTTTGTAATTAATGACACATAGTGCTGCCTGTGACAAGAAGCTAAATGAGCACTGGCAGTGGACTCCTATTCAGTTCTCCCTTTTCACTCTTACTCTTCCTTCTTGGGACCCTTTAAGTGAATCAAGACAGGAACCTGAGATGGGTGTGAAATGAAAAGATGGGGTCTGCTTTCCTGTCAAAGGATTTAGACCAAATTAAATGGGACAAATTAAATTAATGTATTCATTAAATCACTTTACATTTTATAGAAAGATTTTCCAGATTAGTGAGCTGAAGGTCAGATGAAGGGAAAAATCTGTTCATATTCTTTCTGTCTCTGTGACACTTGAGTGAGTGATAATAGCACACCCGGGGCTTTGTCTTCATAACTCTGTCTATATTAGTTCAGGGTTTGAATTTTTATTGCACTTTGGATTTTAAGTCAATCTTTGATATTTCCTATTCCCCCTCATATTTGTTGCTTGGCTTTGTATTGATTCATAATCAAGATTTTCTCTTCTGTGCTGTTTTGAGTTTGCTCCATTCTAGCATGTCTGTTCCAGAATGAAGGAGGTAATTTCACCAGCCGTTTTTCAATTAATATAAATAGCACAAGGCAAAGAAGATTGTGCCTGTGTGAGTGATCTTGTGTAGGATGTGTTAGCTTTCTCTGTGTCAGTAAGAGTTTTATCAAAGCTGCCCAATTTATTAGTTTTCTCACTTAAAAGCTGGTAGACCTGGCTGCTGACCTCAGCTTCTCTCTGTACGTGTAAATTGGGAGGCTGGAATGCAATAGGAAGAGTTCAGAAAAAAAACAAGACAACCCTAATGGGTTACAAATGTAAAGGATTAATACAAAAGGTGTTTTAAACCATTGAGGTTTGACTGAAAGAGCTCTGTGGTCTGTGATGAAATTGCAGAATTTTAAATGGGGAGCTTTATTATACATGCTGCCTTATAATAAGAAAGCAGTTAAATATGTTTCATCATTCCAGTTCAACTGCAGTTGTAATACGTTAATTGGTGGTGTCAGCTATCACGTACTTATTAATTCAGGCTGTTATCAACATATTATCAAGCTCAAGGTTGGAGGGACAGGATGTTGCTGGAGTTGGAAAACAAATCTGGGATAATTAAGTACATTTTAATCTGCTTCAAACACAAAATTATCCTCTCAAATGCATCTCTGCAGATATTAGATAATAAGCATTGAAATAGACATTATTAATATCAAAAGTATGTTGTGGGCCCAGAGCCTTTATTTTCAACCTTGCGGCAGAAAATTCACATCTAGAAACCAAGCTTATTCCTTATTTTTCTTACACTTAAACACGTGGTTAATGAGGATGTTTGTGCCATGGCAGCTTTCTCACTGTCACGCCACTCTGACTGTAAATACAGGAGTCAAACTAAATTACTTTGGCTTTTATTCTCTTTTTTTTTTTTTTTAATAGAAATATTAATTCAGCTTTTTGACTACATTTTAATTCCAGTGCATCATCTTACCAGAATATTAGCTGTTTTCTAGCCAAATCTCTTGTGTCCGTTTTCTGATTCCGTCTACTTTTATCTCCATTTACACATTTTAAAGCATTCCTTCCCTGCGAGAGAATTTTCTCCCATTATGAGATAATGTTATGTAATTTTTCTTAGCATTTATAGAACACAAGTGGGTACCAAGGTACTGCTTTAGAGGCGATCTCTGTGATAATAAGCTCTCATGAGAAATGAGTTCCCTTCTGTTTTGAAGAGGCAGAAAATTACAAATTTGAAGAAACACTATAATTTGAGGAAAATGGGAAGCAAAAGGGAGAGAAAAAAATTAGTCTCAAGATAGGAGGAAGCAGTGTAGTATCTTTAGACTAAATATACTCTGATAGACCCACTGGAGCCTCACAAATTGTACCTCTCTGAATGTAATAAACTTTGTCAAAACAATATTTACCATCACATTTTATATACTCAGTTTTAGTCGTCAAGGATCAGAGTTGATTAAGTCATAGAAAACTGGGTTTGAGGGGACCTCTGGAGGTTGCTGAATTAGGTCTCCTGACATCTTATATCACACAGCAGGGACACACTGACTTTATAAACTCTTCTTTATTGTTTGTTTCCTCCTAGAAATAAAAAAATTGGTATCTTGGCTGTTAGGGAGTTCCCTAACTTTACCATGTCGTCAATTTTAGTAAAGAAAACTGTTTCATGAACTTTTTTATATTTAATATTTAATTTTTTTCCTTTTAAAGTGCCAAATGATGTAATTAGGGACTTTGTTAATGACCACAGCATAATGGCAGCTCCTTCCTTAATTGTTGCATGGTCCCATTTTCAAAAGCCTTCAGAGGAAGCTGTTTCAGTCTGTTTGCTGATTTTTCTTAAGAGCAGATTTTAAAAAAATATTATACATACTTGACTACCATCATTCCACATTAAATCTGATTTGCTATCTGTTTAATTCTTAATTCTTAAATTATTTTATGGCTATGACTTGTCACAATAAAATTCTTGGTGGAGGGGAGGAAGGAACAACTTACTTCTGTGTTGTTTCTCCCCCTGCAGAAGTACTCTAGGCAAAAAATGAAGTATTTGCTGCTTAGTTTATGACCCTCTCCATTCTTGCCATTCTGTTTTCATGTTTTCTACTAAATGTGACCTGGAAGTGCACTGGGGTTTAATGGCCTGAATTACAGCTGTTACCTCCTACAATGCCTTGTCTTCACCAGTAAACTGATTTAATGGGATTTTACATATACATATAGATATAGATGTAGCTTTTCCTGGCAAATCCTTAAAGTGCTTATGAATCTGAGAAACTGTAACGTCAAGATGAATCTTACTGTTCAACGTGCATCCTCCATGTATCTGAGTCATACCTGCTCACTTTGGTAACAAAAACATTTATTTAGTTACCATTAACCATGGTGAGTCACAGTAATGCAAAATGAAATTTGTTGGCTACTCTGCTTTGCTTTTCTTTATAAACAAGATGCAGCCTGAGACGTCTTAAAAAAATACAGCAGAGTGGAGCATTTCTGTATTAAATGATTTCATGTTGCAGTTAGGTTTTGGGGATGCTTGGGGGATATTTCTTCTCCTTAATATATTATTGATTTGCATAATAAATGTTTTTGGGATCAGAGGCAGGAGGAGCCACTCAAGCAGTGAGTCAGACACCCAAGATTTTACTTCTTGCCCTTGTGATCATGTGTTCATGTGTTTGGAAACCCTTCCTGTGGGGTGAGGGTGGCCATCACCCAAGTGGTGAGCAAACCCTTTTCTCCCCAGATAATGTGGAGAAAGATGTTGCCTGGTTGGTGTTTCTCTGGAAACGTAGGTGTGTGTTTTAGAAAATGAGACTATTTATTAACTTGACCCGGTTGCCAGTTGCTTCTGCAACCTCCCATCCTTCTAGGGGAAAACCACAGGAAATTATTGTCTCCGTAATAATACTGGTGCTCTGTGAAACCCTCCCCTCCTGTCCTTCAGGATGCCTCTCTGACCTTTTTCACACTATCCCCAGAAAACACTCAAGCCTTTCAGGTCATTCCAGAATTAGTTTTAAGCATTTGCAGCCTCCCAAACCACTTCCAGGCTTTCCTGGATACCAGCCCACCAGGATGTCCTTTTGGAACCTTCTCTCTGCTTCCAAGGCAAATCAATTTGGCTGCCAGACTTAAATCAATTCTCTTCATTTTCCCCATTATCCTGTCTCAGGCACCAAGCAGAGGAAGAGCCAAACCAAGTCTTCTCCACAACAATGAACTGTCTCACCCTGTCCTTTAGTTCTCTAATTCTTCAGGTATTTTTTGGGTGAAAACAGATTGATGTTCTTTCAGATACAATCAGAATTTGTGTTCCTGTTAATCAGTTACTGGTATGCATAAAGCTTTCTTTGCATAAAGAAATAATATTTATAGTTTTCTTAACAGTATTTTAAAGCTGGATTAATTATAGGTGGTCACAGTTGTAAACACACTTCAAGGGGTATAAAAGGTAATATTCCTTGCACAGTTCTGAAATTATTTTGTAAAAATTAAAAAAGCCTGTTGTCAAAGGAGATTTTCTAATAAATGTTTGATTTTGTACCATGTAGCTTTCTGTCAGCATTTTATTTCAAAACTGGCAAAGAAAAGGTGATACCATCAGGGAGAGAAGGAACTTTACAAAGGTTGTGCTACTCCCAGGAGCGTTTGGAAAAGAAAACAAACCTAAGGCACTTGGAAGGAGTTCAGGGATTTCTAATTAGATATGACATGATATGATAAATGATGTGATATGATATATAGACAAGAATTTTCACCTTTTAAGTTCACCCTTCTGTGTTCAAACCAAACCGTGCTTCCCTGATTGACTCCAAGCCCTGGACTTTTGTTCTCCCTACTGCCAGCCTGCCTTAGCAGGCACTGGGGTTTGCAGGCTGCTCTGAGAACGAGGTGTTTCCAGGAGAGCAGATGTTCCTTGTCAGCCCCCAGCGTCCTTGGCTCGGCGGTGGCCCGGCCGCTCCGGGCTCCTGCGGGAGGAGCCGGGGTTCGCTGAGCTCTGCGCATCCGCCGCGCTTCCCGCACAGCCCTAGGGGCTGCGTCCGAGAGAATCCCCGCTGGACTCACTGCATGCTGCTCTCGGCGTGGTTCCCTTTGTGGCTCCTGAGTTGACTGGCTTGCTGCTGGACAGTTCAGAAGGGAGGGACCAAACTGGAATTCATTGCTTTGCATCCACAGAATATTCCAGAAAACAAAGTTTGAAGAAATCCTAATAAATTGTCATGTCTGTCCTTCTTCAGGAAATCATTTAAAAATACTGTTTAAATATGTGGGAATAACTTGTTCCTAAAAACTTTCAACAAAGATTGCCACACTTTCCCCAGGCAGTCTTAGCTTATATAACTTTTAAACTGTCTAACTTCCATCTTTCCTCCTGTAGTTTAAGCCTCTGGTCTCTTGGCAATTTTCAGGTGAAGAACTTACTTGGCTACAAAAGATGATAAATCTGCTGTACATCTGAGTCTGTTATCAAATCTCTGCTCTTCCATTCTCCAGCCAGAGCAAATTCAGTTCTTTCCTTCTTTCCATCTTTCCACACTGATCTTGGTTTATATACCTTTGATGGCTCTTAATGTACTCCTCTGGACTTTTTATATCTGGGCCTATTTTTTATTGAAAAGTGTCATCTGGAACAGGACACAGTGTTCCAGTAAAAGTTTGACCAGTCCTGTCTTGATATCTTGTTCTCAGTCCCTAAATTACTGAAATATTTTCACAGTTGAGTAATTGGAAAGCAGCACATCAACTCCTTCACTGGCATGAATTTACCTCAGCAGAAAATCTGGGCAAAGCGTCTGTTTATCAGCGAGTGTTTGAGGCTTTTCCGCTGCTGATGGGTAGGAAATGTCACAAGAACAACAGATCTTGTACTATTTTTACCAGTTCTGCTGTGATCTGCCAATTAAACCAAGCTGATCATCCTTATGGGCTCGTTCCTGTGAGAACTCCCACGTTCTGTGCAGTGCAGGGTGAGGTGCACTCAAGCCACACCATCCCATGATAGGATAACGGCCAGGTTGGAGCTCCGTCCCCTTTCTCTATGTTTGGACACGAAGCAAATGCATTTTCTTTTCCTCTAACAGACCTGGGAAACCTTTGTTTTATTGCCTTACTTAAAGCAGGATGCCACGTTTTCCCTAACCCCTTGTGGAGGTCCAGATAAGACAAAGCTTTTTTCCACAGCACCAAGTTGTTGCTGACTCACCCTCAGGCTGGGCTACCCAGAGCTTCTTTTCTGCAAGAAACTTAAGTTAGTGCCGTTGATTATTCCACCCCAAAAACACTGCTTTGTGATTATTGTAAGTGAATTGCCTCCTGTTCAGTTCAGGTTATTCCTCTAATTCAATTTCCTTTTGAATTTCAGCTCTCCAACAGGCAGTGCAACAGTTTGATGAGTGCAAATTTACAGTCTGAACAGGTTGTGGGATTTAATCTTTATAAATTTTGCCTTAAACATATATTCATAACCCCTATGAAAATAATCACTCAAAATGTAATTAACCCAATTGCTTTTTCTAATTCCTCACAGATACACTTTAAGAATGAAAAAGCCTGCAGCTTAAATACATTTATTCCAAATTTCTCATTTTACGACTTGAATTTGCCAAATCAGTTTTCATGGTTAGTTAAAGAAATCATAAGGGCATATCATAAATTGGTTTGGGTTGAAAGGGGCCTTAAAGCTGATCTTGGTGCATCCCCTCCATTGGCAGGGACACCTTCCACTATCCCAGGTTGCTCCAAGCACTGTCCAACCTGTCAGAGGACGCTTCCAGGGATGGGGCAGCCACAGCTTCTCTGGGCAGCCTGTGCCAGGCTCACTGCCCTCCCAGGAAAATGTCTTCTTCATGATGTCTTTTTCAGCCTTGGGCTTTTAGAGTCTTGGGTGTTTACGTGTTTTGAGTTTGTTTTGGTTTTGAGGTATTTCTGCTCTCCCTTCTCTCTGGTTCATCAAACCAAATAATGATCTCGAGTGTTGGCGTTCCAATGTCAAATGACCCGTGCCATGGTCCATACATCCTGCTCTGCTGGAGTGTCACTGGATGTCACCTGCAGGTATTAAATAAAGCTAAGAATAGACCAATTGTTCCATCTTCATTTGCTCTGTACTTCTCTGAAGAAATGAGGCAGGCAGTTCCCCAAATGAGCAGACAGAGCCTTCTCTGTAGCTGTGGTATTGCGCTGAGGCCGGCAGGACAAGGATGGAACAAGCTGGGAATCCAGGCTGTCCTGATCTGAGTCTTCATTGTGGACCTGTGACAGTGATCAAGGAAGGATTTGTCTTTCACAAGTTGTCAAAGATGAAGTTGCTGGATTATATTTCATCACAAAAAATAGTCTGTGTTGCACATCAGGGTGTTGGTAAGTCATATGCAGGGACAGAAAAGTAATAGGCAGCTACAGCTCCGGTATTCAAAAATACAAGTACATTTGTGCTCTTTAAAATTCTTACTTCTCTGCTGAGCAAAGACCAATTTCATGATTTAATGCACATAGACATATAAAGATATTTTCTCAAAAGACCATTTGAAGCTTTTGGGTCTTTTGGGGTAGATATATGGTTTATAACAGCAAGGCTATTTCTTACAAAATTACTGCTGGGCCTTCATTAGGTTTTAAAGATTAGAGATGAGCAATTAGGCACACATTCCAGGTGTTTCCTCTGCTATAGCTAATACTGGTTTTTATATAGAATTATGACCTTTATTTGCTTTTGAATCATGTCCAACAAAATGGAATTGTCACTTGTTATCAGTGAATTGGATTTTGGTTTTGGGAACTAACCATGCGTGCTCTTATTTGTGTGTAAGAGTTTCTTCCCTGCCAAAAAAAACATGGATTTTGATGAAGAAAGGAGGAAAAATAATTCCTTGTCAGAGTAAAACATAAAAGATAGATATAGAGATATATAAATTGCCAGTTTGTTTTTAAACACTGGGCATTACTGGAGAGGGCAAGGTCTGTTGCTCAGCCTTTCTTTTATGGAAAGTAAATGTGCTGTCTCACTTGAACTCAGTCTTCTGGCAACCAGTGTGCATGGCCAGAGTAGCTGGCTTTAAAAAAACACAGCAAAAGTGTACAAAGAAAACCCCCACCCTTGTCTAGCTTAATTCCCTTGGCTTGCACAAGGGAAATTTTGAATTTAGCAAATGGAACAAGTGTGCTCCAAGCCTGATCTGTTTGGGAGCAGTTGATAAATTGTGTCAAAACAGTCCTGCTTACTTGGAATTAAATTGTGCACATTTCTGAAGAAACACTTGCAAATATTACCACTCTGCAGAAGTGTCTGAAACAGTTGGTGCTGGTGCAACACTGGCCAGGCAGGAATGGATTTAAAAATTTCCTCTCTGCCGTCTGCTCGAGGCTTATCAGCTGCTGATGCCATAGAGAAACTTGGTCTGTCTGTAGTACCCTGATCCAAACTGAAAATACTGTACTTCATGAACGTATTTTAGAGATATCTTTCAGCAACTTGGCCTTTCACAGCGATGCTTTAATTGCAGTCAGTTTCTCTCCCCACAAAACTCAGCATAAATCAAGACCTATTTCAGTGTTCTTGCAGTTCAGGAAATATAATTTTAAATTTTTAACATTTTTAAAAAATGTTATTCTTTTTGCCAAAGACAGCCAGTGAGTGTACTTCATCTCCCACCCTGTGCTGGGTGAATGTATGTAACCTGTGTGGGAAGGTGTGCTCCATCCTTTCCTCTGCCTTTCTGTCCTGTCAAGCCAGTGATGCTCCATTAGGATCAGGGACTAGAAATGTAACACCGTCACTGTCCCTGACCCTGGTTGCCCTGCCCTACCAGGGGCATTGGAACCAGCTGATCTTTAAGGTTCCTTCCAACCCCAGGCATTCCATTATTCTATTTCTATGGTTTTCCATATTAGTGTATTTTTTCACTGATACATCTTCAGTTTGTTATCTCGATGCACCTAAATTTAGGAGCCAGTGAAGCCTGTATTCACAAGATTTTATTTAATACACATGGCTTTGCCACAGTTAAACCAGAAATAATTCATTAAACACAAAATGTCATTCACTTGCAGCTATAATTTGATATACATCTTAAAAATAAAAGTGTGGATTTTCTTAAATAACTTGCTTGGTTAAATAAACCTAAATAAACCCAGACAGTCTACTTAGGCAAGGAGTAGGTGCTTGAAGACAGGAAGTACATGCAAAAGAGAGAAATGCCCCCACAGCAACACATGAAAATCTCAATGCAGCTGAACTATGCGTTCCTTCCCGTTTTCTGTCCCCTGTTGGGATTGCGCCTGTGTGGTACAACTGGAGATTGGCATGCCAGGAACATGACAGGGAGAGAACAGATTGCTTCCCTTCTCTGACACAGAGGATTTAACCTATTTATGGCACTCGGGTGTTAGTACAGAAAAAAGCCAAGCGTGCCCAGGCTGTGTGCGTCTGCTGATACCACTTGTTCTGAATTCACACCTCATCAATCCATTATTTAAGGAAATGAGGGAAGAAAGGAACCGGGTCTTAATTGGAGTAGGTGGATGATAATGCCAGGCAAGCAAGAGGCCAGTGTGCACCTGAGCCAACGGTAGAATGTTTTCTGGGAAGGAGAATGTGATTCTGTAACCTGTGAGTGTCACCACGAACATGGCGAATGTCCCTGAGCTGTGGACACTGCCGCTTCTTGGGTCTTACATACAGCCTTTGCTATTTCAGCTGCTAGCTTGCTTTAGGATAGAAAACTGCAATGTGCAGGCATAGTGTTTAATTTTTGTTGCTTCTCTGCAAGAAAATAAACTACCTGCAGGTAGAGAAAGGCTTTTTAAAAAGCAGCTAAAGCCATGGTCATAATTGGGAAGAATTTTGACATAGGAGTTATTAAGGCAGGAGAAGTGGAATTTTTTAAGCACATTCCTGAGGGAGTGAGTGGGAGAAATCATTTTGTCTGCTGAGAGTATAAAATAATGTTTGTGTATTTTGGGGGTTTATTAGAAGGCAAAGTGTGCTTTGTTTGATTCCATTTGTTTAGCTACTTAATTCAAATCTATGTCTTCCATCTATAGGCTAATCAAGCACTCCATAGTAATCAGGCACTTGAAAATTTTAACCTTTGTCAAATTGTTGTTTTGTTGCATGTTCTTGTATCAGTAACACACCTTGGAAATTGCAGATTCAAGGAGAGAATGAGAATTTTCTTCTCTTCATCCCTAGGGAAGACAGGAATAAAAAAAAAAAATTGTTCCTTTCAGCTAGAAAAGCAAAAGAAAAACAAATGGATGGACAGCATACAAAGCTTTTTATTTTGTTGGCTCCAGTATTGTGTTTCTTACCAGAAAATATCTGCAGCTATAGTAGCTATATTATTACCTGTAATAATATGGCTTGGATGCTCTTGGGGCAAGCTGCTCTAATGGAAGGTTCCTTGTCTGTTTCAGAGGGCTTGGGACTGCATAAGCTTTAAGGCCCCTCCAAGCCAAATCATTCTGTGATTCCATGGCCCCAGTAAGGAACCCCAGTGACCCAGAGAGGCTTTTATTTCAGTACATAAAGTCCTTAAATGTGGCTGATGCAAAAGATATTTATAGGCTAAGAAGGAATACTGATGAGAGATTTTTCTGGAGCAAATGAAATAAAAACGAGGTTTGTTCACAAGCAAGTGCTCTAAATCATGGTGAAGCTAGCATCTTAATTTTGAGTCCAACTGGGAAAGAGTTGGAACAGCAATTTCACACCCTGTACAGGGAATACAGGTACTCTCAGAAGAAAAGGAGATATTTCCTTGTCAAACCAAACCTTCCAGCTTAGATCCTAAACTGCAATTGGCTGTATTTTCAAGCATGGGGTTTCATCCTTCATCCCATAGGAATCACAATGAAGACAGATGGGAAGAAGGGAGGGGAAAGAAATAAAACAAACAAAGGCACTTTTCCTGAACTGGAACAGTTTGGTGGGTTCTAGAAAAATGTAGTCAATGCAGAGCTATTTACCAGTGTTGGACTAGGATACTTCCATGGGCTGTGTTAAATGCCTTACATTAGGTATTTATTTTTCCATAATACTAGGAAGTCTTGTGCACTTTGTGAAGCACCAGATGTTAGCCTGGGATTGCCTTGGAACACCTAGGGTATCACTGGCACCTACGGATAATTTCAGATATGCAGTAAGATCTATAGACATACCTAGCCATTACTTTGCTGGTGAAAATCAGGATTTACATTACTCCACACTGAAAGAGGAGCTGTTCTTCCTTTTTCCTTTTCTTATTTTTTTTTTTGTGTGGGGGTGGCTAACTAAAAGCATATAAAGAATGAATTAAAAGCTGTTTGCACTTTATGCCTTTAATGTATCAGAATGCCAATGTCTCCGGCAACCTCGCTATTAACATTAAGTGGAAATTTATTGTCCTTGGAGTTGACTTGTAGCATTGGCAACAAACAGAATTACTGTTGTGGGGTTTATGTTGGGTTTTATATGACAGCCTAGGATGATGCACTTCTAAAAGCACTTGAGATGCAATTTCAGAGAGGCAAATGAGAATCAGTCAATGGGTCAGAGCAACACAGTTCAAAGGCCCATAGTTCATAAAATATTTATGTGCTGTTATAAAAGTAAAGAGGAAAGGGAGCTTATGTAACATACCAAAAAAATGAAGAGCCAGCAGAAAACTCCCTCTCCCATCCCACAACTGAACTGAACTTACATATTTCCCGAGAAAGTGTGTCCAGCCATGGCTTTTCCACAGCTATCCCAGGATGTCTGCCATTTCAAATCAAATAATTCAGTTCTTTGCTCTATTCTATTGTTCCTAATGGATGCATTGTGTCCAAGCTATGCTCACTGTGACCAACTGCTGAAAACTAGTTTGCCACAAGGTTTTTTTGTTGTGTTTTTCTGGGATTATAATGTAATTGCAAGGGGAAAGGGGAAGGAGGAGGACAACATCAGAAAATATACTGAATGGTTTAAATTCAAATGACATTTAAAAGAAAATCAGCCCAAAACACCATAACCCCCCTAAACAGAAAAATAAAAATCTGAACCTCCAGGCAATAAAAACCTGAGAGGAAATTCTGTTTCCTGTTAGCTGGCTCATGATGTTCTTTACACTGTTGTTGCCTATTGTCATTCAGATTTTTGAATTTATCTGGATTTTTAGATAAATGTCTGTTTGGTTTTAAAATACTGATCTTAAATTGGCTCTATATCTAAAACCTTATGCACTGAAAGTTCTAGAGGAAAATGTAAAAAAAAATAATGAAAGGCTCAATTTAAACTCTTGGGTAATGTTACTAACTGGAAGAAGCCCTGTTGGAATCACTAAGTTCCATTCTGGTTCTAATGTGGTTTGTATGGATTTTTCACCTTTGTCTTCTTTGTTTTACCTCGTTTCTCTCTAGTGTGGTGTAGCAGTCACCATCCTTACCAGGAGACATGGCTGCAGTTTCCCCAGGTGATCATCAGCACTGCTTCCCTCTTGAGGAAGTAGAATATATGAGAAACATGGGAGAAACTTCCAAGTCAGAGCCAGAATGCATATTTAGCCCAGACTCTTGGCTTCCAAGGAATGCAGGTGGAGGCTTTGCAGACTTTTTGCTGCTCTCCCATTCTGCTGCTGCTGACTCTTTAGTCACCTGCCCCACATTTTGATTTTGAGCACATTTAAGCCTGGGTTTGAGAAGCAGATGCTTGACTTTAACACAAATAATAGCAAAGAAGTCGGTCCTGCAGTTTGTCGAGCACTGCTCATGAAAAGCTGGGTATGAAATGGACTGTTGAGGAATTTTACAGTCATGCAGCCAGGTTACCAGAATTCAAAATATATTAAGTGCTGAGTATTGAATAAGCCAACTGGGAGAGTTCGTGAAGAACCAAAGCAGTGTGATTAAGTTGCCAGGGCACATCCATAGAACAAGTGGAAAATGTGTTTTATAGCGTGCACCCACTCCTGTGAGAAACCTGGTGAGCTGACCCTGGACAAGCCCAGTGCTCTGACAGTAAATACAAAGTTGGCAGTGGCTTACTGCCGTGCCTTTGTACAGCTGTATGCAGGGGTGTTGATTTATCTGTTTGGTGGGACAAGTTATACACTGCTATCACTAATGGGACAATAGAGATAAGAATGTTGTCACCCAGTGAGCTGACAGGCACCCTGCAGGGTTCACAGCTTCCTCTGGCTCCTTGGCTCCTGTGTGCCCCATTGGAGCTACACCCCACAGATTTGTTTAGGGAATGGCAAAGTCTCCTGCAGACAAAGCTGAGCAGATGTCATGTTGTGGTTCCAGCAGTGCTCCTGACATGTCCCCATCCCCTGAACACAGACACTGCTCTGTGGTGGTGTCACCACTCGTCACCTCTCTGTGGTGTGGTACAGCCTTAGACACTGCTACACCATGTCAGCAAATTGTTGTGGGGCTGATTTGCTCATCCTTTAACCTTCCTGGCTCCTGAAGAGGAAATAAATATTTAGCTTTTTCACTCCAGACAGATGCAAAGCAAGCCTGATTGTTCACTCTTCTCCTTCCCTCTTTTCCCTTTCCAATCCCCACAATTTCCAAATTTCTATTCCCACACAGAGGGGAATGTTGAAAATAACAAGAACAGATTTTAAATGATGATGCTTTGTTCAGCATTACACCATTTTGTTAATTTTGATGTTATTGCCAGGATTATTAACCACTGAAATACGTAATTTCACAACCTGGACAGTGATTTGGAAGCCACAAGTTATTTACCACTGATTGAGTAACTTTCCAAAGGGTTAACTGTGCTTCAGAAGAATGGATGGGTTATGATCTTGCTGTCATATTTTCCAGCTAATGCTCAGCTGCCACCGGAAGCCCTGGGATTGGAGACCAAATTAGTATAATGATGATGGTGATAATTTCAGTTTGGCACCTCTGAGAAAACAGAGCATGTCCTTTTCATCTTGAAAGATCAGATTTTTTTTTTTAAAGGAAGCTTAATAATGCAGATTGGGAATCAGTGGTCTTTTGTTAGTTCCTGTAACTTCTATTGGTTTCATGGAGATTTAGGGACCTTTTGGAGAATCCCTACTTAGGTCTTTAGCTGTAAAAAATACAGACCAGTTTGTAAAATTCCTTTGGAAGTGAACTTAAATGTCAGTTCAAGAGCAGCCAGTTGTTTAGATTCATTCTGTACAAGAAAGCTCTTCTGTCACCAAGGAGTTTATGCAGGTGTAGGAGCTCTATCCATACAAAGGTATCTTCTCTAGTCAGAGCTCTATGGCTGTTTAGTAAATCACACACTGATAAATGCTAAATGTGTTTCCCTTCCTCCTGAATAATTAGTGTTTCTCAAAGAATCACTACTTATACCTTTTATTTTTAACTTTTAATTAACAATCTTCATTTTCTGGGGGGTCTTTGCCCTTAAATCCCTTCTCACAGGGAATGTGATGGTAATATCACTCTACTTAAGTAAATGTTTTCAGACAAGGGGAGAAAGCCCCACAGAAGGCAGCATACAGTGCCTAGAGATGGTGTCTCTGCTGAGGTTCCATTAGTGTAGTAGGAATTGCTGGATATGCAGAATGCACATTGCCAAAACTTTGTGTGTCCCATTTCCACCTCACTTACTCTTATCCAGCTCACTCCATTACATGAGTCATTTTTGTGTTATTTTGTCTGGGATCAAAATCACCTACTAGCATCCTAAATAAGGCACAGCTTCATTAATGCATTAACATTTTATAGCAAATATTTTATGTATGCTTTTTCTGCTTTTATACATAATGGCTAGACATGTACAAGACTCTGTTTCTAGATTTTTGTTGGACCAGCAGCAATACGGCACCCGTTTGTGTTCTGCCCTCTATTTTATGCTCCGTTTTATTTCCAGGGATGTTGCACCCCAGCCCAGGTTCCTGTTGGGCTTTTGGACATTGCCCCAATGCAAGCAGCAAAGCAAGATGTGAGCGAGGAGCAGTGTGAATGAGAGTTAGGAGGGATTAGGGAGTGCGGCAGTGACATCCAAGAGAGCACTACTTGTTTTGCTAAGCCGGATTTAGGAGGGAAATAAAGACGCATTTTTCCAAATCTCTTCATTATTCGTCACACAGTGGCCTAGAAACAGATGTGCTGTTAACCTCTGTCCCGTATTAACTCTGGTTTGTTCCCTTCTCTGGTGGGGGAGGCTGAGGGAGAAATGCAGCAGGGTGGTGCGAGGGGGCTTTGAAGTGTCCGTGCCGTGGCATCTTGCAGCCATCGAATGCGGCACGGAGAGTTCTCCAGTTCCATCACATTACTGCTCCATAGAGCAGCCTTACATTTTTCCCAGCCCTTGCCTAATTTGGGCCAGAAGCAAAGGTAGCAACTTAAATCCATTGGTACAGGAGCAGAGAAATCCCTGTGAAGTACCATGGAGTTTCAAGTACTATTAGTGTCAGGACAAGAGGGAGGGGCCTCAAGTTGTGCCAGGGGAAAGCTTAGGTTGGATAGCAGGAAGAGTTTCTTCACCCAAAGGACTCTCAAGCTCTGGAACCACCTGAAGCTCAAGTCACCACCCCTGAGAGATTTAAAAGACATGTAGGTGTGGCACTTAGGGATGTGGTTTAGCAGTGGAATTGGCATTGTCAGGTCCCTGGTTGAACTCGGTCCTAAAGGTCTTTTAAAGATCCTAAAGGGTCACAGTGAGCTGCTCACGTTCCTGCTGAAGTTGCTTTCTTCCTTTTGAGTTCCAACATGTGGTGCTTTGAATACAGACATTTTACTTCCCGTTTTAATGCTGTGCTATACAGTGTGTGCTATCTCTGATGTGGTAGTTAAAAATTGTCACAGAAGTGACTGACAGCCCTGCAACGCTGCTCCCCACTCTTCCACCACCCTGTGCTACAACAGCACACCTACATCCACTCAGACACTGGCAGTGAAAGCAGCTCCTTTCCATGTGGAATGTCCCCTGTGAATAAACAAAGATGTTCCATTTCCCCATGGTGTCAGTCAGGAACCTGTCATGTGGGGCCCAGCTTAATGCAATACCTCATTATCTTAATCCATTATTTGTTTGGGAACCACACACAGTGCCTTTGACTTGATCAAAACTGAACTTGAATGTTGTGGTCAGTTCTGAAAAAGGGATTTTAATAAAATATTCCTCATGTGAATCAGAAATTAGAAAGCAAAATCCAGCAGCCAGCAGTGTGTGACAGAACTCATACATAACTGCTGGCAATCATTCTAAACAAGCAGGTAGGTGCCTGTAAGCACTGTATTTTAACAAGCCTAGTTACAAACTGGTTTAGTATCAGGGTGAGTCTCATTTGCATCCTGCCACATCTTTTATCTGGACTAAAAAGCCCATTTTGAGCTTTAGCTGTGTTGTGCAACAGGCATAGTTCCTCCCTGCTCAAAGGGATGAGCAGCAACAAAAGACTCAGAAACTATATCAAAGTGTCAGAAGGACAAAAGAACTGGAGGTCAGTGGGGATACTCAGGCTGAACACCATGCAGAACCCAGAAGACAGCATCTCTTGGCTCCCAGGCCTCCCTCCCTGCCTTTCAAGGCAAGGTTATTCCTCTCACTAATGATTCAGTGCTGCTGCTGGTGCCAGTAAATGTCAGCCCAGAAAACCAGCAATATTGTTGAAAAGTCAAATTAGGGTGTTTTTTTCCCAGATAAAGCTGTTCTTCATATTATCAGGGCTGTAGCTTTTCTGGGAAAATTACTCTGCAGTGGCATGGAGTTGTGGATGGTGTCTGTCCCAGGATGCCTGTAGGGACAGCAGCAGAGGGCATCACTCCATCTCTGCCAAGAATGAGACCTTAAATGAGAAATCTGGGTGGGCACTGCAGCCTCTGTAAAAACTTAACTTAGGTTGTTTAAGTGAATGTCACACTCAGTTCTGAATCACACCTTATCATTTCATATGCAGCAGCATCAAATGCCACTGACTGAAATGCATAATTAAACTCCAAAGCCCTACAGTAGGTATCCTGCTGTCTCAAACTGCTGTGCCATACACTGGGGATGAAGGAGAAGTTTATAATTTCCTTTTGATGCCCATGTACATGGTTTTACAATGATGTTACGGGATAGAATGCATTAAGTGGAACAAATAGAATAACAAAGTTGAGATGGAACAGAAATAATCATCCAAGAATATTTCTTAATTAATCAGCATTCCTAATGAACCTCCACATGAAAAAAAGGAATTTTATACATTAATTCATAGGCTCATTTTGATACTTTGATGACTTTGAGCAAAAATTTACCTAGAAGCCTATTCATTTGAAATTCCAATTGAAAATTGAATTCAATTGAAAATTAAAAATGAAAATTGATGGAATTATACTTTTATTTAAATAGGTACATATTGATTAAGGGGGGCAGAATCAGTTCTCTATCCTGTAATAGAATATTGGAGTTGAGCTTGAGACATCTCACAGAGCAGGATAATAGAAATACTATAAATACTAAAGAGAGATGTGGCTGTTACCACTTGATCATCGTACTCTCACACCAATAATTTATCTCTAATTTCAAATTGCTGTCTGTAAGACTTACCCAAGGATTCAAAAGAAACTTAATGGCCTATGATACACTTCTGCTCACTAAAGCAGTGGAACTGTGATGTTCTCCAATGTCACACTCAGAAATGGTGTGTTTATGTAGTTGTTCAGTGGTTAACAAAAAATTACAGCTGTCACAAAACGTGGATGTTGTGAAGGCATCTGAAACACTTGAGCTGTCTCTGAAGCACCACACAGTCCTAATTTTGTTTCAATGTCATAATGTTCTTTAATTATAAAGCTATTACCTCTCTCAAATGATACCATATAAGCCCGTGATGTGGTAGTTGTTAACTTGTATTTTACATCTTGTTATTTTGCCCTCAGTCATCCTTGCTGTCAATCCAAGGTCATTTTATGGCATTTAGGTTGATATAGGCTCTAAGTGCTGGGTGTATGAGTAATAGATAAGGACAATTTTAATTCAGAAATGGTACTAAATGCTCAAAATGAGTACTTTAATTGGAGAGTGATATAAGACAATAACTGTTTGGCTCTACCTTAAGGGCTGCCATCAAGTACATAATTATTATGAGAGATGTCTTCTTATGAAAAGCAACCATGTTATGAATATCTTTCACGTCCCTTAGGTGCAGTCACTGAATAAATTCTTCCTATATAAAGATGAACCAACTTTCCTAAACTGTCACAGAATTAGGTGGAAAATATTTCACACATGTGCATGGCAGGCTTTTATTTTTGGTCATGGAAAGACTCCTGTGTTATTAGCAATTAATGTATTCTTTTAGACAGAATGAGACACCTTGAAGTCTGTAACAGAGACTATTCTGGGCTATTAGGAGGCTCTGGGGTGCTGTTCTCCCCAGCCCAGCAGAGAACAGAGGCTGGAATGAAGGCACCTCTCCTTTTCAAACTGGTATGTGCTGTGTCCCTTTCCCGGCATGCTGGTCCAGCTCCAGCCTTACTTTGAGAGTACCCGAGGGGGGCATTCTTCTGTACACAATTTTCAGACTCCTTCTGTTTTTACTCCTGCAAAAATGACAAAGCAGGACAAATTCATCACTAACTCATCACAGAGTCATTTTAGGTTTCTTTCCCTTGTAGCGTGGTGATTAGGTGTCATATCCGCTGGGATCTGTTGTTGCTGAGAGCCCAGAATTTGGTGGCAAGGTCTGGATTTGTGGTTGGCATGCAAAGCATTTAGTCAAATTGTTTTTTTTCCGTGTCACTCCGTGTAGACATGAAACCGCGAGTGCCGATTATGCAATCACACATTTCCCCCTTTTTCCTAAATGAATTACAGTGATAAAGCTGGAAACGTTGTGCTCTGTTTCCACAGCTGCAGCAAACTGGGAGCAAAGACAATAGCTGCATACACACATGTGCATTCCAGCTGCTGCCAACTCCCACATTCTCCCTGATCCTTGCTGGCCTCCCCTTGGAGCAGATAAATTGCCTCAGTGACAGGAAAGGTTGGTAGCAGATAAGCTGCCCGTTTAATAATGTTTGGTAGAAAATTCAGAATTAGCCTATGAAAATACTAATTGCAACTTAATTTGGAGGCTAATTTAAGGTTCAAGATTCTGGAACCAGGGAGAGTAGCCCTGAGGAAAAGCAGATGAAGGTTTCTGTTCCTCTTCCCTCCCAGCTTGGTCCCACAGCCAGATATTTTTCCTTTAAAGCTCAGAACTCTGGAGACAACAGTTGCTTTCCTGCTGTTCACAGAGTTCTGCCTCGCTCCAGGGGTGCCAGTTGCACCGCAGGAGTTGGGAAGATAAAAGAGAGAGGATCTGGTGCATATCCTGGAGATGTGAAACTGTTGGAATAGAGAGCTATGGAGAACAGCTTTTTGTGGCATGGCTCCCTGGTTTTCAAGCATTTCTAGGTGCTGGGTGATAAAAAACCCTTTCACAGTATAAACAATATCGGGGTGTAAGGACATTATTTAAATGATGAAATTCCAGGGCTGGTGTGAGATCAGAATTTCAAAATGATTCTGAAGTTGAGTTCATGCATCAAAATCCAAATGGCATTTGGTGAAATAAGGATACCTCAACTCCTGTAAGTCCTTGGAGAAAGGTCATGGGAACACTGATAACATTATTAGTCTGCAAGGAAATTGCTACTTTATGTTTCTTTTCCTGAATTCGATGAAAGAGCTTTAACTAATTTAAAAACAACAATGAAAAACTTGAAAGTAGGGCAAGATACAGTATCTTCCAAATGACAGATGTGCAATAGCATTGCCAGAGTGATAAAACTGTAAATAATGTGAGTTAGACTTTTTATGTAAACACTTGGTTTAGAAGTAGATACTTTTTCTTCTCTGATTTATAAGCACATAAAAATTCAAGGAATACAGCTGAGGATGAAATGAATGTGTGTGTATGTTTGAATGAACACTTCAGGTTTGATTTGTGTAGGCTGACACAGTAAAAATCTGTGAAGGTTTGGAGTTTGCATTTAGTCTTTAATGTTGCATTTTCTTCTCTGATCCATTTGCACTCATAACCCACCTTCCCCCAAAATCCCAAAGTCATAAGCCAGAAGATAAAAATGGTTAAATGATAGATAACGAATTATAGATTGAATATAGAAAATTGTGGTTTTCTGCCATTTTTGAAAGTGTGCACTTATGTAGGCTCAGGGCTCTTTGGGATAGGCACTGAGCAGACACTGTTGCATGAAAACTTTTATGCTGACATTTAGAAGTGTTACCCATGGGATTGTACACAGTTGCCATAGTCTATAAACACTGAAGGAATGAGATAGATGGGGCTTAGCTTAACCTGGTTTTGTCCAGAACAGATACCAAACATGCTGCCCTGAGGAGTGCCAAGGTACCACCACCTGCTTTGGCTCTCATGGGAGCTTGGCAGTTGGAAGTCAGCAAAGTCAAGACTTGTCATCAGTCTCTAAGTTAGGAAAAGAATGGAAATAAGAAGAACATGAACATTTAGAAAACATTTTACTTATCTGCAATTTGACTTAATAGCAGTGAGAGAGAAGCACTGTGGCTACGCACTCTGGCTTTGTAGTCAAAAGTCTGAAGGGACCAGGACTTGCTGATGGCTTGGCAGCAATTCCTGTCAGGCTGTGATGGCTTTATTTGCATCTCATTTAAATCAGCTCAGCTCTACCCTATGCCCCAGTGTCTCCTGGATCAAACCACCCCTTTTCCAGCTTTATTCTGAGTTTAGTTTTAAAAACCTCAGCATATGCAGCATGCAACATTTAGTTTTTAAGGCAGACATTTCTGCTGCAGAGTCATTTTGTGTGGGTCTTTCCTACTGGCCCATAGCTAATATGCCCATGATCAGGATCCCCCTGCCCTGCTCTTCACCAGCCTGGGTGGAAGACTGCCAGCAGAAGAGCTCCTGAACTGCTCCTGTTTCCCTCACAAGCACCTTACAGAGCTGAAAACAACTTGGAGATGACTCAGAGTGAACATCCCTGCCCTAAGTAACAACTTTTTCAAGCATATAAGGCTCATGAGCTTCATTTTAAAGCCTCAGTCCTCTATAAAATGTCTTTGTTGTATCTGGTTGCTCTCACTGGTGAGTGTATCCTGCTTCTGATGATTTGCTGGCGACAAGTGGAATGTTGGGGTTTTTTCCCCACAATAACTTGGACCTCTGAGGACTGAGCACCCCCAGAATTGCATTTTTTAACTCACCTGAAATTCTTCTATTTTAACTGCTGTGTTATACAAATAGTTTCAGGTAAGATGTGAAAGACTGTTCTTTAGTAAACCCTAAATCTATGTTCTAGACTGGTATCTACTTGTTGTATTTTATTATTTTTAACAAGGAAATGCACAATCATCAACAATGATCCCTTTAATTTATGTAGCATGCACACCTCAGTGCTGTCACTTTCTATGCAACTCCTGGCAAACATGGGGCAAACATAAATAAAAAATATTTAAAGTATCCTTTTTTAAATCCTAGGCTAGAGTTTATTGTTTTTAAAATTGAGATTTTTTTTCAACTTATCCTAAGCTATGCAAGCATAGTAAAAATACATTTTCCACATGTACTAACTAGAGCTATGCTAGCAAAAGTTCCTGAAATTGGAAACTTCCAACTGAGCTTCTTTGTTAATCTTCAGTGAGCCTTAAAAGAATCTCAGTTTGAAGACAATTAATGCAGTATTTGAAAATTGTGAGAGCTTGAAATCAATAGTGTTGTACATGCACATTACAAAATTAGAAACATCCCAGCTTCTTCCTCAGTGCAGAACCCACCCTGAAGTTAAGGGGGAAAACACTCAATAGAAAACTCCTCAGGGAAAGATTTTTTCAGGAAAGCTGGTTTGGCCTCCACATGTGTAAGGCTGCATAGGGGATATGAGCTGAGCCAGGAGAATCTCTTCTCCTCCACAGACCCTCAGTCCTGCTCTCTGCTGCGGGGGAATAGCAGAGAAAGTGTGCAAAGATCCTGTCACTGTTCTCCTGCTCTGCAGATGAGAACTGGAAACTAATTCAGCACTACCAAGAGCATCAGAAGGGGGAAGTGAAGCCTCCCAGTGCTACCACATTCCTCAAGCTCAGGTCTCAGACTTCAGTGTGCCTGTGATGATTTACATCCAGAACACTCCAGCACTTCAATGTACACTTGATCTTAAGCAACTTAATGGGCTCTGCACCTTGAGACTGGAGGGAGGAGTGGAGTAAAAGCCACTGCCTGAGCTTTGCATCTAAATTAAAACAGGAAGGGAACTCGTGTTGGAAAGGGGTGTCATGAGCTCACACTCAGGAGGGAGGATTTATTTGCTTATTTATTTATTTTAAGAACCTTCTGAAATATTTCTCTGAGCAGCCAAGAAGCAAAGGGCTATGAAGTCATTGGGATGCTCCCAGAGGGAGGCCATTGCTTTAAAGATTCCCCTACAAACAAGAAAACAGCTCAGTGTGTCAGTGAGCCAGCACCGAGCATCTGCCTTGGCTGCAACACTTATCACAGTGGGTTTACTGTGAACATCTGAACAACACACCAGGGAAACAAAAACAAGAGTAGAAAATGCACAAAGAGCCATCCCTGTATAGTGAGGAGAAATTCATTTTCAATATGCATCTTATTAGCGGAATGTTTCACATAAATTTTACTTAGTTCCTTGTTCTGCAGACTGCAAATTTCAGGTGTTCTAAAGGAGACACCTGTGATCCAGAATCTCAGAGGACTAGGGAGATGAGAGCGTAGCACATGCATATAAAGTATTCCCAAGTTCTGAACCCCTCCTCTTTATACAGGCCCTTAGCAGTTAATGGCCTATATGTAAATAATGCCCACGAAGGTCAAAGTCTAAGAAATGATGAAATTAGATTCTGTGGCCTGTCAGCATTTGCTTAGATTTGACTGGTTACTAGTGCTGAAATTCTAATAATGGATTCCAGACTACTCACAGTCCCAGCTTTGTTTCTGCATTTGGGATTAAATTCAACCAATTTATTATAAAAAAACGGAAGACATGAAATCTATAGGATGTATCTTACAGACATTTCATGGCAGTTGGTGAGCTCATGACTTTATCTGCTAGAGAACCACCCCCAAAATCAGCACCTACCTCTTAATCCCTTTATGTTTTGCCTGGTTCAGTTTTTTTTTTTCCTTTTGCACAGTCTAGAAACAGTTTCAAAACAGTTGTTTTGAGTTACTTTTCCTATTGCTATTGATGCCATTTGCTTCCATATCATCACTGTCTTTTGCTCAGATTATTTTGCTTTTCTGTGAATGCCCTGCAAGTCTTTTGAAAAGGGAATACTTTCACCGAAAAAGTAATGTTGGCACATAATGGATCAATTAGAAATACATGTGGTGCAGGAAAGTGAACAAATCTTGATTGTTCTTGTCATAGTGAACACTCTTCTGATAATCAGAGTTTGATATTTCTTTGAAACATTTCTACACTTACTTGAAATATTTTGACTTAAAATGTGTTGGTTTGCAGGTTTCTTTTTTACACATATAAGTACAGAAATGTCTCTCTTTGTGTGCCTATAGGTATATTCTGAAGCACTGCCATGCCAAAAATAGCACACAGACACACACACACATCTGGGAAACACACCAAAATCTCCTGCAAAGAGGCAGCAGCAGGGAATATATGTACATATGGATGGACGTATATTATATGTGCATTGTTACCAGCATAGTGAATAACTTCCTAAGGGCACTGCTGAAACAAGATGCAGTGCTGAATGCCCGCATGACTGAGGCCAATTCTTGCTATTTTTTGCTTCAATATTTGTCAGATCAACAGCGTTGATTTCATGCTTGGATCTCTAATTGAAAAGCTGGGGAATCTGCCTGGTGTTTTAGGAATTCTCGATGAGAATTAACATTGTGTGTCTATCACGCTTTCTGTGTAGGCATTGCCTACAAGAGGCAAATTGGTTTGCAGTGTTTTGCAGATTCTGTGGCCTGTTCCCCTCAGTCCCAGTTTCTCAGTTTTCAGAGGAGAAGGGTGGTGGAAGGATCCTGCTCACAACTGGGTGCCTTTGGAGAAAATTCTGACTCCCAGCAAAATTAGCCCAGCTGGGACTGGGGGTTGACCTTGTGATCAAGGAGGCTGTCAAAGTTAAGAAAGTAGAAACTAATGGCTAAAATAGCCGAGTGGGGACAAGGGCTTTTTCAGTTGGATCAAAAAAGTGGGAATTTACTGAAAGGATTTAGCAAGGCAGGGGAAAGAGAAGGGGAAGGCAATGAAATGCCTTGTGGACATAGTTCCCCAAGGAGTCCCAAATACGGAATGAGCTTAAGTATGGGGCACTGCATGGCTTTCCTGGTTGTAGTTTACCTGTTTTAAGAGGAGAATATTGCAGCTGAACCATGGCAAGGATGTGGGACTTGTGTGCATGTGACATTCCTTTTACAAAAGCCAAGTGTAGCTCCCAGAAACCTGTCATTTTCAGGGTGTGTTTTAATTTTCTCCTGCAGCATCTCCTGCATTGTCAGCACCAGTCTGTGAGTTTGGGGACAATTAGGTGGCACAGCTCCAGGTCCCCAGCCCAGTCCCAGAGACAATGCTGTGCAGAGGGGTCGGGGGGGCAGAGCACAGCAGCAGCGTTGCAGCATGCTGGGTCCAGAGCAGCACAACACCCTGAGCTTCTGCAGCCAGTTAGTGAGAGCGGAGCTTCTGGTTCCGTGGAAATTAGCTGCAGAATTAAATGGGAGTTACACAATCGGACAGATTGCCAGCCATTTAAAGACAGCTATGGCGCCTTCGAAGATCTTGGCCAGGAAGCCCTCATATGAAAGGAGGCTTAAGTTATTTATGGACAGGCAGAGCCTAATGGTTTTAATTTTCTAGATAGCTGAGGAGGCCAATCAGATTGGCAACACCAGCAGAATGTGTCAAGAAGCCCCAGCTCCTGCTACCACAAATTAATGAGAACTGGTTTCGGTAAGAGATATGCAATATTGGTGGACCTGGCTGTTCTATGCATGGCTGAGAATTGAACCTATTCTCACACTTGGGGAGAAGTTGTCTTTGGTCTACTATCTCCTATTGCATTCTCTTTTTTAGTGTCTAACTGATATAAATATTTTTGCCCTTCATTTTTGATACTTACTGCTGCCCATGCTGGATTAATTTTCTCATCATATGGATTCCATATGTATTCTTCACACACAGCCTGTAGTGCACTGCAGAATTTATTATCCCATCCTTTAAACATACTGTTCTTACACGCTCAAAGCCCAGCATTTTTATAAGCTGTGGATATGTTCACCGCTGGCACATTATGAGGCACTGTAAAAATTGTATTTATCCACATAATTTTCTGTAGTCATTGTTAAACGGAGACATGTGGAGGAAAGAAAAGTGCCTTGAAGTACCTGTGCTCTTGTGTATGTAGGTATTTTGAGTAGCTCAGATCGTGGAGGGAAAGGTTTTATCCCTCAGTGAGGCAAGGACAGATTTGATAGTGTGACCAAGCTGGTTTTTGAAAGCAGCACACGCAGGCACTCTGAAATTTTTCCAGAGAAGGCTGTGGCATACATAGAGATACTTTCTGTTAGGGTTAAGGTGTCCATACACCTGAGCATTTCCTCCACCAGCCTGATGCCTGTCTCCTCCCACCTGCAGGTACCAGATCCACACGGGACTGCAGCACTCCATCATCCGGCCGACGCAGCCCAACTGCTTACCTCTGGATAATGTCACGCTACCTCAGAAGCTCAAGGAGGTCGGGTACTCCACACACATGGTGGGCAAGTGGCACCTGGGCTTCTACCGCAGGGAGTGCATGCCCACGCAGAGGGGGTTCGACTCCTTCTTCGGCTCGCTCCTGGGCAGCGGCGACTACTACACCCACTTCAAGTGCGACAGCCCTGGGATATGCGGCTACGACCTGTACGAGAACGACAATGCCGCCTGGGACCACGACAATGGTATCTACTCCACGCAGATGTACACACAGAAAGTGCAGCAGATCCTGGCTTCTCATAACCCCAGGAAACCCATATTCCTGTATGTCGCCTACCAAGCTGTCCATTCGCCTCTTCAGGCGCCGGGCAGGTATTTTGAACATTACCGCTCGATAAACAATATCAACAGGCGGCGGTACGCAGCCATGCTGGCCTGCTTGGATGAGGCCATAAACAACGTGACCCTTGCTCTAAGGAAGTATGGCTACTATGAGAACAGCATTATCATTTATTCTTCTGATAATGGTGGGCAGCCAATGGCCGGAGGCAGTAACTGGCCTCTCCGAGGAAGCAAAGGCACCTATTGGGAAGGAGGTATCCGCGCTGTCGGGTTTGTGCACAGCCCCCTCCTGAAAAACAAAGGGTCTGTGTGCAAGGAGCTGGTGCACATCACAGACTGGTTCCCCACATTGATCACACTGGCGGAGGGACAGATTGACGAGGACATCCAACTGGACGGCTACGACGTGTGGGAGACCATCAGCGAGGGCAGGCGTTCCCCGCGGGTGGACATCCTGCACAACATCGACCCGATCTACACCAAAGCTAAGAACGGCTCCTGGGCTGCTGGCTATGGGATCTGGAACACTGCCATCCAGTCTGCCATCAGAGTGAATCACTGGAAACTGCTGACAGGAAACCCAGGCTACAGCGACTGGGTGCCTCCGCAGGCCTTCAGCAACGCGGGTCCCAACCGCTGGCACAACGAGCGCGTCTCCTGGTCAGCCGGGAAAACCGTGTGGCTCTTCAACATCACGGCCGACCCCTACGAGCGTGTGGACCTGTCTGCCAGGCACCCAGAGGTGGTGAAGCAGCTGCTGCGGAGGCTCTCGCAGTTCAACAAGACCGCGGTGCCCGTCCGCTACCCGCCCAAGGACCCTCGCAGTAACCCCAAGCTCAACGGGGGAGTCTGGGGGCCATGGTTTAAGGAGGACGAAAAGAAAAAGAAATCAGACAAAAGCAAAGGTACAAATAAGCAGAAGAAGAGCAAGAACAAAAAGAAAGGAAATCGGAAAAAAGGGCAGTCATTTCACTGCCGGTCACGTCTTGCTGGTGGGTAAAGTCTAAGCAGGCTCCTTGGCTAGGCCTGAGTCAGCCTGGCCCCACTTCTTGAACTGCTGATGAAATAGACTAGAAATGCCAGTTCTGCACTATGGATGAAAGTTGTCATCTTTATTTTTGTCTCTGATTTCACCAGCACAAGATACCTTAGCACTCTGAGTGACCATGTGACAGACTTTCTCCTCCACAGGATGAGTGGTCCTCACCCATCACCACACACATTCCAGACATCAACAGCGATAGCATCTTGTTCCAGGAAACTTAGCTTTGATGAACAAATGATGGTTCCTTGCTTTAATTAGCTGGAATCTTTGGAGAGCATGGAGATGTTAATGGCAGATGTTCTCAAACTGACAGATGGTTCAGAAAGAGAAAGGAGAAACAAAACCTGAGAACCTCTGTGGGTCAGTAAGTGTTAGTCATCAACCTATGACATGTTTTGATACAACACAACAGAAGCCATCAGGGTGTAACTTTGTAGAGATGCTGGGGAGGGGGCTATGATAGAAGGAAAGCTGCTTTAAATTAGATTTTGTCCATCTTAAATAAATCTGAAATATTTTTAACATTTCCTAGATGTGCTGAGCTCCCCCCATTTGCAGTAAAACACATGATCAACAAGCACTCGCCACATGTAATTTATTACAGGCATAGACAAAAACACATTGCTAAAGTGAATGTAATATTTAAACACTTTAAGATAACTATGCAACAGTATGTAAAAGTTATAATTTATTTTACAGCACAATCCTTATTTCTCTTCCATTAAAATTTTCTGGCTGGTGCAAGGTACCCCTGTGGGTGCCAGGGCTGTTTGGTTTCTTTTAATGTTGAGTTTTAAAATTTTATTTCCACCTTGTCATTCAGAGTTTATTTAACAGATTCATATCCTCAGAGTACTGTAAACCAAGGACATACTGTATACACTGCTAGGATGAGGAAGGAGAGCAATTCAGGTGCGTCACTGCATTATGTATTTGCCTTCAGTGGTTTTGAATGTAACAAAGGGTTTATTTAATTTAGGAGTCCCATGAATATTGTTCAGTTTCTGTAGAGAAGCTAGGCCATCTTGATGTTCGGGGGGGGAGATTCTACTTTCAACCTTTTATTTATGTACCTATTAAAATAGTTTATTTTTATGGCATTCATAAAAGCGGTCTGCCTCTTTTTTGCATCCAAGATAGCAATTCTGGCCTAGTTTGTTTAGAGCAAACTCAAGTAAGCTGTTTTATTACTATTCTTTTTGGTGCAAGGATGTTTTATGACGTTTCACTTCTGAAACAGAATTTCTTCTCCCAATACGTATATCATTTCAGACATGCTTCAAAGTTTGCCCTTTTCCAAGGTGTCTGCATGGATGATGGATGCATGGACTGGCTGCACATTTGTCATGATCCATGGTAATTGATAAAATGCACACACACATATAAGCTTCAAGATGAATTATGTTAAGTAAAATTGATGATTCATTTGTTGAATGTCTATAACGTATTTTGGTAAAATTTCAGATAAGCCTGCTTTTCAACAGTGTGTCACGCAACTAAGAAATTATATTTATATAAATGGATTATGGTTAAAAAATTCAGCATTCCTCGGATCAGTGCACACAGAAATCTGAATGAAGTACAACTGTCCATCACTCCAGCAACCCCTGACATTTTCAAGAGGCAACTAACTGCAGGTAAATGCTGCCAAACCCCAGCAAATTGCATACTTAAAACAGTAAAGCAGAATAAAGATGCCATTAACAAAACACAGAAAACAAGTCAGACAGCTCTTAGAGTTACTTCTGTTATGAATATACTGGGGAGTACTCAGAAATGGACTTGGAGAATTCCATGTAAATAATAATTACAAAAGGATGGTGTGTATCTGCGTAAGTGTTTAATATTGTCTCTGTTATTTTTCATGCTGTGTGGTCCTTAAGATGACTAATTAATTCCTTAGAAATCTGTCTAGCTTTTCTTCACATCTACACTATCCAGTGAGTAATCAGGATCTCAGATGTTCTCTAAATTCTCATTTTTTTAAAAAATAATGCCATTGACGTCCTTAAAAGAAATAATGTATTGAGATACTATACTCCAAAATGTGATATATAAAATTCATATTTGTGAGAAGATACAATAAATTTTCCAAGGTAATTTTTAAAGGGCAAAAATTGGGTGTATAAGTTAAACTATATATAGAGAGACTAAAATATTTTAATTTATTTTGGCATAATAGCAGCAAGGCAGTGTGATAGAGTGTTATCCTTGTAGAATTAATTTTTGCCCTTTTCCCTGAAAGTTTTATGGTGGCTTTGGCTTTCATTGGACCAAAGCAGCCAGAGAACATTATTCTCTGACAACATTTTATTCTATAATTATTTATATCTGCTCTCTCTCAGGCAGAATGGGAGTCCTTGAAAGTAACCGGTACAAGGCAGAACAGTGGAGCAGTTCTCTGTGTGTTAAATAAATGTGCCACAAGAGTAAGTGTTTGTAGAGTACCGGTGGGAGTACATTTCTAATGATTTTGATATTTTGATCTAGTAGAGGGCAAAAGTTGGCTTTAGAGTGGGGTAGAAAATAGCCACAATTCAGCTGCGTTCCTGAGTTTCTTGCTGAAATGCTGCTGATGTGCAAATAGCGTGTGTGCTCTCACACAGCACTTGGTTTCTCACTGCAGCGGCACGGTGGTCTCTGGGTCGTGGGGATGCTGCACAGCTCTCAAAGCCCACTCTCCATTTGCTGAGCTCTAAGCAGCTCATGCACTCTCCCAGCAGGGTTTCCCAGCTTATTTACATCTGCAGATATGTTACATGCCCAGTCTCAGGGGAAGTTTGAAAGGTAAACACTGAAAAAGAGACCAGGAGAAAGACTGGGTAGGGGGCGGACTGAGGGGAGCATTTGTTTAGGATTTTTAAAGTTGTCTCAGGCTTTCTGCACACTGGATACGAACTCTGATCTGGTCTTAGTGACAGCCACAACCTCAGGGGGCCAGACTGCTCTTCAGAATATTGCTCTTTTCCAGGTTTTCTCAATTTTATTTTAAAGCTCTTCACAAATAATTTTCTAATGGTAAGATAATTTTAAGATCATCATGACTTTTAAAGTATTATTACCAATAATATCATTATTGTTATTATTATTGTTGTGTCATTGTTATTCGTTTGACATAAATTTGGAGATAAAACAGTCTTCCACAGCTACAGGCAAAAAAGAGTGGAGGGCACTGCCAGGTATGGTGAATAAACCAGAACTGTCAGTCTTTATGGGTCACACTGGGAGATGTGGGGGGATCCCTGTGGGTCACACTGGGAGATGTGGGGGGATCCCTGTGGGCCATGCAGGGAGATGTGAGGGGATGGCCGTGTAGTTGTGAAGCTCAGCCAAACTTACAAACTTTAGAGCATCAAGGCACAGTGAGGTACTTGACAAATTTTAAACACCACCCAAAGTAAAGCACTTCACGAACTTGAACTTGGTTAACTTAACTTAGCCAAACTTTGACTTATCCAGTCACAACAGGGCACTTACAACAGTACTAAAGCACTGCCTGGAATTTTTTAGTTTGGTGCACAATGTATTTTGAGAGGAAGGTAGGAGAAAAAAAGATGAAGAAAAAGGAGGAAGGTATGTAGGCAACACTGGGATCCAGCATGCTCTGAGCAGCCTTTAAATCCATGGCAGGGAGCCCGCAGAACTCGGGGCGTGTCCTTTGCTCTGCTCCGCTCCCCTGGGGCTCCCCAGGCATGGCTGCGCTTTGCTGGGCCCTGTGGGCCCACACGGACAGGCGGCGCCATTTTGGGTGAGGGGGACGGTGCGACAAGTTGGGCAAGGGCGGGGGAAGGTGGGGTGTCGGTCGGCCATTTTGGGTAATAGCATGAGGGGGGAACAGTCAGAAACAGCCTGCCATGTTGTGTCAGGCCCTGGGTGACTCCAACATTTCGTATGTGGCTGTGGGTCACTCCACCATTTTGCGGCAAACTGTGGATTACTCCACAATGTTTTATCAGGCTGTGGGGCCACTCTGCCATTTTGTGGAAGCCCATGAGGCACTCAGCCATTTTGTGTCAGGGTGTCGGGTCACTCCACCATGTTGTGTCAGGCCATGGGGTCACTCCACCATTTCGGGTAAGGGCATAGTTCACTCAGCCATTTTGTGGCAGGCCATGGGGTCACTCCGACATTTTGTGTCAGGCTTTGGGGGTCACACCATCATTTTGTGGCAGACAATGGATGACTCACTCAGCCATTTTGTGGAAGCCAATGGGACACTACACCATGTTGTGTCAGGCCATGGGGTCTCTCCACCATTTTTTGTCAGATACTAAATTCCTCCCAGTGGTATTCTGAGCAATGGGAGTGCTGGATGTCCCAGGTTCTATTCCGAATGTGATTCAGGAAATCTCTGAGAAAAGAAAGCAAGAAAATTACTTTTAGTATGTTTTACAGGATTTTTTTTTCCACCTAAGGAGATCTCTAAACAAAGGGCTGTTCCTTTGCTAAGTATTGCTGTGCACTGTAACCAAGTACTGGAAGAAGTACCTGTTGGTTTTCAGTATGTAACACTCCCAGATTTACTGCAGGTTCCTTTTGTCATCTGCCTTTCAACCAAGTGAATATTCATCAGCAACATTGAGGCAAAGTGTAAAATCTGCTTTACTTCATACTACAGACACTATTAATTACCAATGTTAGGTCTATTTGTCCAAAAGACAACATTAGCTCAGAAAAAGACACTGGGACATACAATGTTCCTGTTTGCTATTAATTTAATGAACTGTAGTCTCAGGACAGCAGGAATATTTCTGTTGCCATTCTCCAGCTTTTATTTTCTCCTTTCCAAGAACAGACAGAGAATGTGTATTCCCATGGGGAAAAAAAGAGCGTAAGATTAAATTTAGCAGTTAAATAATGTAAGCTCCACTTCAGCATCCTATTCTGTTCAGAGGAGTACTCAATAATGTGCATGATTTCCTTTCTGTGGATCATAAGTCAAGGTCTTGATGAAGTGGAGGAGTTGTGTCAATGACAGGCCATTGTGCAAATACAAAAATGCTCTCTATTTCTGCATTGTGCTTCCTGTTTTCATCTCTGCCAAGCAAGCTAATAACAACAAATCTAAATACAGATAACCACGTGAAAGGTGATATCATTAGGTATCTTGATTTTGAATTAATGGTGCAAGAAAAGTATAATCCTTTATATGGTTTTAAGTTATTTCATAGGTTCCATTCGTTTCAGGTATAATCAGGGCAAGGTTGCTGAAGTTTAGCTTGTGAACAAAGTAACAGAATTGATTTACAACTGTTATTGTGAATTTCCATAACGAGGGGAGAACAGGGTCCTGAAATGCCATACCAATGTAGCCTGAAAAATACTTCTTTTTAATTCCTTATAAACATCAGTGTCTCAGTAAAAGTCAAGTATTTAATCACCTGAAATTAGTGCAGGCCATGATGTTTGTTGTTGTTCCCTAGATTTGCTTCAAAAGATCACTTTTGAGCATTACTTGGCAAGGGTGTATTTATTCCTCATTAAATGCAGCTTGCTTCTGCTAATTTAGCTGAGCATGGAACAGCATGCAGGAGGAAGTCAAAGCCTTGCTCTGAGTGTAGGAATGGTTCTACATCAGCCATGTACAGGGTACAGTTCGGAAATAGACATCACTAGAATGTCTGTTTGGATTTGCCAAAATCCGAAGCAAGAGACTAATTCCTTTAAGAGAACAGAGGTGCATTTGTGGTTTTTAAGATGGCTGGAGAAGGAGGGGAAGCATAGCACTGTGAGAAGATGAAGAGCACCAAGCTATGACTGCTGTCAGAATTTGAATGAAGAAATTGCATCTTTCTTAAAAGGACTGTTTTGGGACAGTGAACTGTATGTCATTAAAGAAATGCTTTGTATATCATCTAAAGAAACACAACCTTCAAAGCTCTGAATATTGGCAAAACTTGAAGGGCATAACTCATAACATCTTACCTTTGGGCAATATACTGGAGTCTTTCTCTCACACCATACTTTTTTACAGTAATTGGTTGCAGTTTTATTTTGGTTTTCATCAGCAGATTCCATTACATTTTGTCACTGTGGATGAAGGGAATATTGTTAGTGTTGATAAAAAGCATATTGGGTCAGTGGTGTTTATCTTTACCAAATTGTTTAGGCTCTCAAGTGACCATTAACCAATCTTTTAGCAGACCCATTTCTAATACACCTAAATAATTGATCTCTTTTTACTACGTGGCTGTGGAGAATTTGAAAGAAATCCACAAAGAAGGATTTGAAAAAGTGCAGAGGGAACACATAGCTCTGGCCTTCAGCCCAGTTGACTTCAGCATCTTTTGTCTTTAAATGTAATATCGTTGAGGTTTTTACTGCTTCTAGATTTTTTTCTCTCCTCTTTGCAAGGAAAAAGGCTGAATGATTAATTCTGCTTTCAACACTGGATGTGAAAGTCTGCTTAGAAAGCCCTTGTGTGGAATGGCAGCAAAGGGCAAGAAGTGCCTGCATTTTGTGAGGAGGAACACGCTGTGCTGCTTCCCCTGCCACAGCCACAGAGTCCTCACCAGCAGTCCTTCAACTCCCTTAGCCTGTGATTGTGCCAAGATCCAGCAGTTATCCCAGGTAATGAGTGAGCTGAGGTGAAGTGGTACCCATTGTGGTTCCTGTCTTTCTGTCCCATCACTTTCTTACCCTACAGCCTCACTTAACTTGTGAGATGCTCATATTGTAATCTGTGGAAAAATCTCAGCAGGATTTCTCAGAGAGCCCACTAACATCTGTTTCTTTCTCGTCCATGCCAGAGGCCTGCATGGGCCTAGTACAGAGACCTGTACTAGGAGACACTCCTTGAAATCCAGATGGAGTCATGTCTTTCCTGTGTTAGCTATGGTTGTTCCTCAGAGGCACACGGGAAACATTTCCTATAGCTTAATCCTAAATTCAGCTAAATTAATAAGCACACAATAACTCTTCTCACTGTCCTGTCTGCTTACACAGTAGCCTTCTGAAATACACAGTGTCTTCCCAAAGACGGGGCCTCTATCAGCCTGCACACAGCTGATAAATTCAGGGAGCTCTGAGAAAGACAGAGAACAGTGACAGTTGCCATTTCTCATCCTTGTCCTCAATTCCCATTTCATTGCTCAAACCCAGGAAATTCTGTTTAACCAGAAGGTAGCTGTTTCTTGAACTAACAGGAAGAAAAGCACCCAGGTCTGACTTAGATCAAAAAAACTATGAGAAATCCATTGCTTCCCATTGTAAATCTCTTGCAGTAGTTAATATCTGAGTTAAGGGTATAAATGCCTTCTTAATAGTTTTATTTTTGGTCTGCCAGCAGATTCCAGCTTTATGTCATTTTTATCCACAAGACAAAGAGTCCTTTGGCACCAGGTGTTTTTGTCTCATGATTGTACATCTGTATTCCAACCCTGAATTTTTTTTTAAGAAGCTGAACAGATTGGCTCCTTAGAGTCTAATCATTTTATGCACTCTCTTCAGTTCCCAAGAACTTCAGTTCTCTTCATCCCTAGAAGGAGATGAAGTTTTTTTGCACACTTTCTCCAGATTTCCAGTAGACTATAGTTAAAAAGTAAATAAAATATTCCAACATTAGTGTCCTTCAAATGACGTACGGGATATTGCCTCCTGAGGAGAAAGCCCTGTGGGCTGCACTGAGCCTAGAGCATCCCCTGCTGCTCTGGGCTTGGGATGGCACTCCCAGGCAGGGAACTGGCTGTGGAGTTTGTGGTTGTTTTTGTTGTTCTATGTGAGGCAACCTTTTACTCCTTAGGTGGTGTTTATTCTTAGAAAGAAAAAAAAAAAAACCCAAACACTAAAGTTTGAAAATATCCCAGAAAAAAGCTTTATTGTTTTCTCACAGCATTTCCATTCTTTGTCTCTACCCCTACAGCCATTTTATAAAAGCCCCCTTTGCAAAGCAGAAGGGAAAAATGTAAAGAAGATAAAGGTAAACACAATAAACTTTCTCATTATATATTATATCCCATAATATGTTCACAGCAGCCATGCCTATAATGTCTAATTCAGGAAAAATACACCTGTCCTTCTCTGAAGATTATATATTCAAAAGTCACTTTCCCTCATTTCCTCATTCCAGAGGGTAGGCTCTGTTTAATTCCCCCTAATTGAAATCAGAGATATTATATTATTCAGATATAGCCCTCAGGGTCTCATGCATGGCAGGAGTGTTTAATGGCTGCATTTCCCAACAGAACATGTTGAAGATTTTAGAGGTGAGTAATCAATGCCAGAAAATAGCTGCTCCATTTCTATACCTATGGGCAAATCTTCGTTCTGGTTTTCCTGGTTCCAAGGGTAACGTGCTGGTTTGTCACTGTTGAATGAGGAAATTCATTCAGTCTCTCTTCTAATTCCAGAATTATTCAGTTGGTAATTGCCTAGTGATACTGTTTCCTCAGAGATCACTTATTTTATACCTTTTTTTTCCCCAAGTACTTTCAGAACATATAAACAGAAGTAGAGCTTCAGTGCAAGGGAGTCAGTACTGCTGGAAATGTTAACAGCTTTGATAATGAGGGTAGAGCAGGTCTGAGAGTTTATGGTTCCTGCTGTGCACAGGTCCAGGTGAGAGACACACCAGCATAAAGGAGCATTTGGGAAATTACATAGGTCGGGGTGACAGCAGTAAACCAAGATTGTTCAATATGGGGTGGGTAGATGGAAGAAAAAACAGTTTAGGTGTAAAGTTATCAACACTTGCATTCCAAGTTGAAAAGCCATGTCAGGGACTCTCTTCTGTATTGTCTCCCAAGACATAGGACTTCCCAAGGCATGAAAGTGTGTTTCTGGTGCTGAGAATTATTGTGCAACACTGCAACCTTCGTTTACTTTATTGAAACAAAGGAAAACAAACCTTTTATTGTCCATAGAATGCACTTCATTTACTCACCATGCCATCTTTAGCATCTCCCACCCATTAATACCACATTAGGTTTCTCCTGATTCACCCAGCCCTCAATCTCTCACTGTTCTCTGGATTTTACCAGTCTAGTTTGTTGTTCTGTTCCCTTGCAGTTTGAATTTATTTTCCTTGGAAGCAGCAGAGCTGTTCCCAGCAGTGCTGGCTGTGCACTGGCCCTGTGAGCGTGTCAGTTTTTAAGCGATGCGGATGTTTCCTGATCCATAATACGCAATAAACAGGTTACCCTCTGGATGGAAGATTAAATCCATGCTTTTGTTAGCAAGTTGAAGCACAGGCTTTAGCTAAATTATCCCCAATGCCTTTGCCTGGCCATCTGTTTCTAACGGAAATGAATCTTGGGCTTTAATTATAAATCTCTTATGAATATTGTTTTTCTTTTCTTTTCTATCCCAATCTGCCCTTTTGGAGATTGCTTGAACTCTCCCTGTGTCGTCTTAAAGGTGGGTGGGATCACCAGCGTGGCTCATGGTGTGATTCATTTTTCTATTAGCCTTCCCGTTAATGACTTTAAATCTGTTTATGCTCCTGCTGCAAGTTGAAGCAAAAATCTGTGTTACCAAATCACGTTTATAAATTTGCTACAGATATGTGTTATGAAGTAGTCTAAGTACAAACATGTTAAACCATATGGAAAATCCACCCCAATCTTGCTGAATTGTTCCAATGTTTAATCACCCAGATTGTTAGAAGTGTGCACCCTCTTTCTAATTGTTTTTCTAATTCTTATTTCCTGGTCTAGCTCTCAGATCATCTTAAAATTCTTTATGTTCCCCATGAAGCTGCGCATAGATTGAGACCAAACACAAAATACTCCTAGCTAGGTGCTGCTCTCCAACAAAGCATTACTCATCTCAGTAAGGATTTGTCATTAAAATGCTGTATAGTTTATTATTTCTTTCCAAAGAAGGGTGAAGTAATTCTCTTTATTTTAAATTAAATGGGGGACAGGGAGGAGGACACAGAGCATTCTGGGCTGGGGTGTCCTTGGTAAGATCCTCTCTGGAGCTCTTCCCTTTTTCCTGGTAGGTAAAGGGCAGGTATTCACATCTTGTGCAGTGCAGGGCAGCAACTCCTTTTTGGGACCAAGAAAGAAAAGAAAAGCTCCCTGAGTTACGCATCCTGGCACCTTTTCCAGCCCTGCTGGGGAACTTGGCCCTTTATAGTCAGCACAAAGACCTTGAGCAAGAGAGGAACCTTTTCCTGCCAAGCTTTCCTCCCCAGCAGAGGCCAACTTGCAGCAGCACAGAGATGAGTCAGTGCAGGATGGACGTGGGTAAACACTGTTAGCCGACCTCTGCAGAGACAGCTGCATTTATTGCCTCACCCCAGAACTACTGGGCTGGGCGTGTGTTTGACACTCAGCACTGAAATCCTGGGCTATGTGCTGGTCTTCTGCTCCAGCTCTTATCCCTGCCAGGTTCAGTTCCCATCCCTCCCCCTCCACTTGGTGCTGGCCGTCAGGATATTCTCTTCAAAGGATTTTCAGTTTAGAAGAGTGCCAGGTCACTTTTTGATCTTCTTGAAGGTGCATTCTCTCCAGAATGACCAGAGTAACTTCTATCCAAACATGCTTTATTTAGACATTCTCATAGCCATGGCTCAGTTTGAGTCACCATCACTGCAGGGATTTAAAAGCTGTGTAAGATGTGGCATGTGGGGACACAGTGCTGGCCTTTCTGCCACTGTTAAATCAGCCCATGGGTTTTCTTCCTGTATGATTTTGCTCTGCTGAGTGCTTGTACAGAAAGTGTATCTACATCAAGTGCTTCATACAGCTTTTAAAGGAGTCCTGAGAAGGTTTTGCTATTACTTTATAGGATAAGACAAGGAAGTATCTTCACACTCACCCCTTTCCTCCCATTTCTGTATTAAGTTCAATGCGTGAAAAGGATTCATTCTGATTTGTTCTTATTCCTGCCCAACCTGTGTTCTTCCCTGGAAAATACAATATTTCTTTTCATATTCTCTATGAATACTGTGGCTGTGACTTCTTCCTCCAGTGTTCCTCATAGAGAAGTTTGCCAACAGCTACTGTGAAGAACAGGCATCTGAGAAGCGTGAGACAAAAGGTGGGATTGTATCTGGTACCAGCTCTCTGCACCTCTGGGAGAATAATAGTCAGCCCTTGGAATAAGGGCAGATGCTTCAAGGATTGTTCATCTGGACTTATAAGTTTCTGGGCTGTGAAACATAGAATAATATTGAAGCAGGAGATGGAAGATAATGACAGAGTTCCCCTAAAATGAAGGCTTTGGCTTTACACACTCAGCCTCTAGGAAAAAATACAGATAGAATTGGTTTATAGAGCAGGAAAGATGTTGATTCTTCATCCAGTTTTGAATAAAGAACTCCAAACAACAGAAGCGTTTGTGTGGATTTTTATGTGAGCAGATGACTTTAATGTATTCTCAAATATTATCTATGTGTATATTTAGTACAAAACCAGGTATTTATGCAACAAAAGATAATCCAAGACACTTTTAACTGTTATGCTAGAATGTTAGCAAAGTTAGTCTCATAGTAACTCAAATAATTGTATTAAGCCACCTGACCTTGGTCTTTGGGTACCTCTACTTTTCCATCCATAAATCCTCCTAAATCAGTGACCTCTGGGTGTTGATGGCTCATGTTAGACCCTCTCTTCATACCAGCCTTGGGAAATGAAGCTTGGAATATTTGTTTCAGGCTCCAGCTGCTGTGCCTGGGGATGTGAGAAGTGTGCTCAAGCTCATTAAATCTGCAGGACTTGGAAGCTGTGCCCGTGGTGACACCACAGACAATATTCCACATGAAACCCAAGCACTGGAACTCTTTGGCATGAGGCACACGCGAGCACTCGGGAGCAGTTCCAGAACCGACTCTAACCCTTCTTGTTTTTCAGCTGCTGACGAAGAGGTGGTTTGTACAAAAAAAGTCAGAAGTGAAACAGATGTCCTTAGGGAAGCTGGAGATGGAAATAGTTCTCATGTGAGGCATCACACACACATGGACTGGAGGCTGTTTTGGGAGTTTCTCCAGAGACCAGCAACCTTTCCCACAGGTTGTGGGGAGCTGAGCTTTCTCCTGCCTAGAGTTTTCGTAGAGAAAACAAGACACAGTGTCAGATGTGGAGTTTTTATAGAGGATAATATAATATAATGTGTTCCTTAAACATTTTCATTTCCCCAGGCTAAGAGAGGACAGTGCTTTTTCATGGATAAGCCAGGTATGCTACTGTACCATTTCTGTTGTTTCCAGCTATAGGCAGAGGTCCAGAGACATTCTGGATCTGTAAGATGCATTCTGGATTCCAAAAGAAGGAACCTCTCCCTTTAAGCCTGCTCATTTCTTCAGTCTAACACAACTAATCTGAAATACTCTTACTTCTTTTAAACTCTGCTTCTCAATTTGCTTTTGAATGGCTTTCATCTAGAGTGCAAAATTCCAAGTCACTGCAAAAAAACTGTCTGCGGAATATTCTTGGCAGTACTGCTAGCAGAGAGTACAGGAAACCTCACAAGAGAGTTGGTTCCAGCAGCACTGCCATCCACGTTTCACAGCTGCAGGGACATTCAGAGCAAATCCAAACATTGGCTTTCCGTTCAGCAAAGCCACAGTTACCCAGGACACATCCCTGGAAATGTCCAAGGCCAGATTGTATGGGGACTGGAGCAAACTGGTCCAGTGGAAGATGTCCCTGTCCATGGCAGGGTGTGGGTTGGATGGCCTGTAAGGTCCCTTCCAACCCAAACTGTTCAGTGGTCTTGTGAAAACACTTGCAGGCAGCCCCTTGAGCTGCTCAGCATTACTGCATAGGTACATTGGCCTCATCTGTGCATGAAACACATTTTCTGTTACTGGTGCACGTTCTGGAATAACACCTTAGCTAAAATGTCCTAGAGATGGAAGGGGACCTCAGCAACCTGTTTTGGCCAGGAGATTATCCCTCTGGAGAAGACACCATGGAGGAGCCATGAGGCTGCCCTGGACAGGCCAAGCCATGGTGACTTTGCCATGAAAATAGAGAGGCCTTCATTGCAACAGCCCCAAATCTACAGGGAGTAAGAGCAATTCAGAACTGCATTGCTGACTTCACCGTGTGTTCCTCAGCTGATGCAGAACCTCAGCCTTGGCTTGGACACACCGTGCTACAGCTCTGGGGCTCCTCAGCATGCCCCTAAAGGGGGGTAACACAGGCAATGCAGCCAGGGCTGCACTGACACCTGTGCTGGCAGCACTGCTCTGCTCTTGGGCTTTAGTCTCACTTTGCCTTCAAGTTTGCAGTACAACTAGCACGTTTAAAGCCTGTTGCTTTCAGAATTATTTTGCTTTTAGGCAGTACAGGTGTTATTTATTTATTGGTCTCACTGAATTTTCTCGTTTCTCTACTGGAAATGACAGGTATTTTTTTTCTTATCCTGGCAAGTGCAGTAACCACACAACCCTGAACTTGCTCTTTAACCCACTGGTGTTGATTTAGGTGAAACCATCAGAGAGGTCTCTTACAGTTTAAAAAAATACCTGTATAGGAGTGTGTTTGTGGATAGTGTGAACAGTGAGGTGTGGCAGGAAAGACTTTATCAGTAATTTTTGTACAGATCTCTGACTTATTATTTTCTATTATATAATATTGGAATAATACAAATTTTTTGAGGCAGATTAATTGCTGAGTAAAATTTCAGAATGGAATAAAGCTGGAATAAAAGTCAACTAATATGCTTCTGATACAACTTTGCTGAACATATTAAACCTAAGGAAATATCCTAGGGTATTTTATATTTAATATCTTAAGGTATTTCATGTTTAAGATATTTTAATATTCTAAGGGTATTTTAGGAATAGGAGATACCGTTTTCTTGCAATAAATTACTTTAAAACAGAAAATAATAATCATGTAGAAGGGCAGAGTATTAACAAATACTTGACTGCACTAAATAATCCTCTTTAAAAATTTTCCTGATTGTCCTGACCTTTTCTTTTTCTCACTTAGCTGATCTGCATGTTAGGAGTTACCAGTTGAATTGGGTGTAGAAACAATTAAATTCAGCTCCCAAGTCTTCCAGAATGACTAAAGTAAAAGCAGATGACTGTTGGGAGATAACTATGCAATACTATTCACTGTTCAGGAAATAATATATAGCAAGCTATAAAGAGCTCTGGGGAAAACACTGGGAAGAGGGAGTATACATTTTTTTCAGTTATTATATTCCAAAAAAACAGGTCACACGCATACTATGTTTGTAGTAAGCAAAGTTAGCACATGGTAAAAGAAAGTCCTGTAAAAATGTCTGCATTCAAAGAAAATTATTTCTTGTACCCTAATGCACATACATATACATGACCAACAGCCAGCTTTTGTGGTAAATAATAGCTTTCCTTACAGGTTTTTATTCAGTAAATTTGAAATCTCTGAATTATGCCATGTTGGTCAACTTACAACACTTACAAAAATCCCTTTTGGTCTCTTAACCCACCTGCTTTGGCAGTACACCCTGGCTGCAGAGGGCTGAGTGCTTGCTTCTCATGCAGGAATCACAACTTGGGTCATATTTATTCACTTATTTCTCAGGCATCCTACCCTCTTGCTAATGCTTTTTTCACGGCTGCACATTTTTCAGAGACTTCAGTAAAGTTCCTTGTCAAGTATCAGTGAAGTATGAAAATCACTTAAACTGATTAGACAGAGATACAATTTACTCAACATATTCAAGATAAAAGAGACCAAATAACCTTTTTTGCTCCCAGAGTGGATTTAACATCACAAAGAAGGAACATATGGTTTCATCTTCTTCTAAGTTACTACTTTTATTCTTTTTCCTTTGCCTTTTTTTTTTTCTTTTTGGATGTGAAATAAATAATCCATGCAGAAATGGAAAGTAACAGTGTAAGGACTGAAAACTCTAATTGGCCATGGAAGCAGAGCTGTGTAGAGGTGAAGGGTACCCTCAGGACTTATTTATGTGTATCTAGATAATTTACTTTTGTTTTAAGAGACTGCTTGAGTCCAATTACAGTCACTCTGCATTGCTGTAACTGTCACACTTGATTTGTGTACACAGTGATTGTACAGAATCACACACAGTTGAAATATTGCCTGACAGTTCCCTTGTAATTCCAGGAAAGGTTTGTTCTGTAGCTTTTATTTTGCTGTGACTTGGAAACTGATAGGAAGGTGCAGGTGGGACGAGTACCTGGTGTGGGCATCTCCTGTTAGTGATGCTGGTTGCTGGCTCTGACTTCCCACTCCAGGGCTAAACCAGAGGCTTGGCAGTGTGGGAGCCAGGAGAATCCAGGTACAACGTGAAAGCAGCACCTTAATGCAGCAGGAGCCCTGAGCAGCTCCTCAGGATTTAGTGGTGTTGGAGTGCAATAGCCACGGGAATGAGTTGGAACAGGCGGAAGTTGCTCATCATTCTTCTCACTATGTATAGTAAGTGTGTTCTAATATTGTTTTCATATATTGCATATAATCAAGTGTGTTTTTCCTGGGAAGGTGTGGTAGTTGTTAGTTGGGAGTGGCGATGCTTTTCAACAGTTGCTCATTCTCAGTAGGAGAAATGCTTGGAAAAAGTTGGCTTATCCCATTGAAACCCAGAGAAATTTCCAGATAGGTGAGATATAGAGGCACTCACTGGGTTGTAAACTCTGATTCTGCTTTAATAAAACTTTCTGAGATTTCTGTTCAGTTCAGTGTCAGTTCTGTTCATGTGTTCAAAATGCAGTTTCACGTCTTTGAAAGATTCCATTCCTCTTCCCTCCAGCAGTACCTTAGCACTCCCCAGGAGCAGGCTCTTCCTGCTGGCTTGAAAAGCCATTTTACCTACTGCAAACACAAACAGCCTTTGGAATAAACAGATATCCCAGAGATCTGCAGGCCTTGGAGCAGGTACAGCCTGGTGCAGAGTGACACAGTCACCCACCCACTCACACACAGGCTGCACAGATGCACACTCACCTACAAAACCCTCCAAAATCTCCATTATTGCTCAGAAACGATCAGCACAGACCAGTGAAACTACAGGGTTTTTTCATAGCTTGGCAGAAAGTGCTGTAAGGACTCAGCTTGCAATAATATTTTCCCCTTGGAGTTTGGAGAATAAGAGTTAAGAGAGCTCAAATCCTGTATTATTCTGGGCAGCTGTAAAGGAAAGTATTTTGTATTGCTGGAATTGCTGGACCGTGTATTTAAAATTGAAAGTGCTCACCAAACTGAAGTGGTCTAAATTGAAACTACCATTGTTGGTCACAAGCTTTAATACTTCCACTAGTTTGATCAAGGAGAGGACAAATTAATACTATAAAAGAATAGCGTTACATATATACACTCAATTTACTATCTTTGCACTCTTTTAGCAAAGTGATTGTTGTACATTTTATCCATAGAAAGGGAACCAAGCCCTCGTTTAATTCCTGTTGTGTTCCAAGTATTGCTACTGCAATGATCTCTTATCAAATGTCCATGGAACAGCTTTTGAGTTGATGTAAACTGTCAGGGGTTCTTAGGCTTTCTGATTTCCACTGTGCTGGTGACGAAGTTGTTAAAGCCTAAAGCTAAAGGCAGCTTCTGCATGTAGCCACAGAGGCAACATTCAAAATTATTTATAGTCAAGAATAATGCAGAAAGAGAGAGAATGAATATACAAGGGTGACTTAAATGCTTTTATTGCTTTGGTTTCTCCATTTCAGCAACTGGTTAGACTCCTTTTACATTAAAAAGGAGAGAAGGAAGAGCACGATATCAGGGAGAAAAATAATAAAAGAGAAAACAAAATTGTAGCTTTTGGGACAGTAATCATTCTTTCCAAGTGCAGCAATTCAAATGGGTTGTAAGTGGGTCAAATAAAGATGACTGTAAAGAACTCCAGCAGATACAGTGTGTGCTTGTTGTGTAATTGCATGGTGTAATCTCAGTGCCTGTTCCGGGGAAGTGCCCCAAATGCCGCGGTTATTCCGAGTGACAGCTGTCCTTTGGTGGTGGTCCCCCGGAGTGGCTGCAGGCGATCAGATAACCAAGCCTGCTGGCCTGCTGCTCCCAGCTCCTCCTTGTTCTTCCCTCATGCCTTTTCCTTTAACTCAGAGCTTTCCTCTCCAACCAGCACAGCCCTGAGTCATATGAGGAACACCAGTTATCTTTATCTACCCAGTCTGCCTCCAGCAGAGGGAAAATGGTAATGCTTCATGTTTCTTTCATGCCCCATCATAAATCTGTCACTTTGAAAAATAAAAAGACGGAGTTAAATTAATTACTCTCATATTGATTCCACTTGGCCAGATTCATTAAGCAATCCTATGCCTGCATAAACCCCCAAATACCGCTCTGGGTAAAACCTGGCAGAGAAATGCATTGGGCTCATTTATATTTCATTGTTTTAAGTGGTTTCCTCTGTAAATATTTCATAGATGATGTATATATTGAGGTGAATAGTGAAGCAGAAAACTTCAAAAAAAGCCTTGACTGCAAACTTTCAGGGTTCCTGATAGGGTAGCCTTTCTTAATCAGAAAAGAACAAACAGCTCCCTCCTAGCACAAGCTGATTGGATTTTTTACAAATGGTAATTACCTAAATACCAACACCAATACAAATATTTGCCATTAACAAACTGCATTAATTAGTAAATGGTTGCACACAGGACTGTACCAGTGGCTCACCTGCACACAAGTCTTCTTATTTATATCAGCATGTATTATTTGAACCACAATTGAACTTCTAGAACAGGAGAGGTACCCATTAATTTCTTCCATGCTTCTAATACTTGACAACAAAAACATTAACTTACTATTTATTTATTATTATTACTGTTCCTTTACACTTCATCTGGTTCAGACCGTTGTGCTCCAAATTTGAAATTGAAAAGAGGATGGAGATGGCTCAGTGTAAGAGAAGCCATAGTAGCTCACAGAGTAGTGACCCAGGAAGAGTCTCGTGTGGTAATTGATAGCAAAACTAAACATTAGACTTATAATCATGCAGGGGCCATCAAAATTAATTGCATTTGAGTGCAAACTGTTGAAAAGCTTAATCTGTTCAGGGGAGGATTTGTGGAAGTGCAGTATCCTTCAGGGAACCATGCAAATCTGCATTGCAATGGCCTGTTTCCTGAGGTTTCCTCAGGGATCACAGAGAATTTATAGGGAGGCTGTATTTTTTGTAGTCACGCTGCCTTTACCAGCTGTACAAATTCTTGAATGACTACATTCCACAAAAGCAATTACAGAAAATGCTGGGATTCTTATTTTCATGGCCTTTCGTTGTTCTGCAGAGACAGCTTCTGTCTAAGAAGTACCCAGAGCATGCACATTGTGTGAGGGGGAGGAGCCTGCATGTGTATCCTTTCCACTGAGGGAATTTGAAAAATGCTGTTACATTTGCAGGCACATTGTATGCAACTGAATGGGAACAGTGTCTGTGATAGCAAAAGAAATGTTAAAGAGATCCTTGACTTGTTTTGCCTCTGTTTCATGGGGCTGGATACCCAAGGCCACATAGACCAGAGATTTAATTCCTGCTCTTATCTCTTCTCATGTTGCTGCCTGGGAATTCATTACCTTTATCAATACAGAAAAAATAAACTCTTTTCTCTTAAAGCAAAAGCACAGTAGAAGAAAGCAAATCATGACCTCATTTGTTGGTAGCAGTGGTGAGATGAACTGCAGCTCTGACCTATTTCTCCAGAGTTACAATTATCTGCAGTAACGGTACCATTTTGCTTCTTAAATCCTGGATTATTGTAATTTGAGATTTAGAAGAAGTTACTCTCTCTCTGGTTACAGATTTTGGTCCTTCAGGGGCAAGCCAGCATGAGGTTTGAATGAATACACATGAGGGAGCAAAAATAAGGCAGGGGATCAAGCCAGAAGGAATTGGTAGTTTTAATATTTTATATATATAATCTAAGAAGTTGTCTATGTAATTAATAGTTTTGTTTCCATGTACATATAAGACAGATGTTTATTTTAATATTTTTAATCTATATACGAAAAAATGTACTTCCCTATCCATATGTGTTCCCACATGGAATGATCCAAACCAGGGTCATGTGGTGAGGGATCTGGGTTTTGTTCACTTGTCTGGCAAACTCCACTTTGCTGAGACATGATCAGCCTCTCTGTGCACCATGGGAGTGATAAATATAAAAGACTTGAAGAAATCAAGTTCTTAGATATTCAGGACCAAACCCCTTGGTGATAGAAGTTGACATAGCTGCCTTTAAATCAATTTAATACTTGATTAAATCAATGGAAGGAAAGTGAATTTCATTGTGTGAGGATCTGCTACTTATAATCTGATTTAATTTTTAATTAAAAAAAAAAGTTGTTTTATAAAAAGACACATTATTAAAAAAAGCGTTGTCGTGTATACAACCTTAAAGTACAAACCTTTTTTTCACCTAAGTTTTATATTTATCTGTATCAGCAAAATGAACAGAAAATATGTTCATATGTTTTCCTCAAGTCAAATTTCCATGGTAAATTTTCAGCCTTCAGAAAATACCATTGATTCAGTGGGTTCATGGCCATGGTTGTGTTTGGTCAAAGCTGGACTCAATGGTCTTGAAGGTCTTTTCCAGCCCCAGTGATTCCACAATTCCACAGCTTTTGTTGTTTCACCACTCAGGGTGCTGTGAGCAGCATTTACAGCAGCATTGTGTTGATAACAAACACAAAAATCATGACTCAGGTTCTCACCCAGCACAGGACCAGCTCTAAAAGCTGAGTTTTCAGCAAAAAAAGCCCCGGCAAACCTGACCAACTATACCAACTTGTATCTCTTTATTTATCCTCTGCTTTCTACCACATCTTCAGCTTTGCCCCAGCCCATAAACACTGACAAAACATGTAACACCAGGACTCTTCCACAGTTATGTGCCAAATGCTAGAAACTGAATTCCCCTTTGTCACCAAGAACAGTGCATTCAGCCCGTGGATTTCACAGCAGTTTCACTTACTTTATTCAATCCTGCTATTTTTGCCTGCCTTCAGTCGGACAGGAAGTCATTCCCTTTTTGCTCACAGATCTACTCTGTAGAAGGTGATCACATAAAAGGTTGTTCAGGGCTGGCTTTTCCTCTGGAGCCTTTCATGTATCAGGGAGATGCCAGGAGCAGCACCCACAGAATACATGGATTTTAAAGAGCTCTGCCATGCCTGCAGGAGGCTGAGATTGGTCAAGGATGAGTAAACTACAACTGCAGCTGCTCTTCTTGAGGGGCCTTGTTCGTGTTTGGATTCCTGTGTGAAGTCATCAAGTTTTTCTGGGGCGAATGGTGCTGGCTGAGGTTTTGAGGAAGACATCCATGGCTCCATCCCTGGAGGGCTGACACACAGGCTCAGCATCTGCTAACCTCAGGGAGAGCACAAAGGTTTGGTGGAAAACAGGAGACAAAGATAAAAAATTGCTGCTGTTGTTTAAATTACTTAAACAAATTTTAAATCTTTCCCATCCAGGTAGCAAAGAAGGGTTTGACATCAACACTAGTGGGAAGGAGATACTGCCGTGGTTTGCCCCAAAATGAGACAGAACATTTTCTTTCCCCCTGAGGGGTATGCATTGGAAACAGGCAAAAGGTGGGTGCCTCAGCATCACAAGAGAGTTTTGCTGTAAAAATGAGAACACACACTAAAATCTCCAGTACTAACTCTAAGAGTAAATCAGATATTTTCCTTATTCTCTAAACACAACAACTCAGCAAAAGCACCGGAAAAAGCATAAGAATAATCGAGCCAGTCTTGGTTCACAGCTGCCCAGGGAATTTCAGGTACTCTTGGAATCTTGTGGCTCCTAACAGGACAGTAATGTACATTTCTTAGATAGGAATTTCTTTAGAATTTTCTTCTGCTTTTTGTCTACATACAAGGGTTTTTTTTGGTGATAAAAAGGTATGTACAGTAAGACACCTTCCACTATATGATTGGGTTGTTACAGGTATTATCATAATTAATTATTTTAGTTCCCCTTAAAATATATAGCTAGTTTCAAGGTCAAGAAAATTAATAAGTGGCCAATAACTAATAATTATCCAGTATATATTGAAATAAAATTTCTAAGAAGATCAAAAGAGATCTTATTAAAGACTGAAAATTGCAAAGTTGGTTATAAAGATTTCACAATGGATAAGAATCACCAGCTATGCAATAATCTATAACAGACAGACAAAAATATGTGCCCTTTAGTATAGCTCTAATGTAAGTACTAGTTGCCTTTTAGGTGAATCAATGTTTACTATGAAAGTTTCTAGACTTTTCATCAAATCCTGGATTATGAAGAGTATCCTATAGGCATTTTTCAGCTGTTTATTTCCACTTTACTACAATTGTAGTAACAGTAATTTGTTGCTAAGAAAAACATAAATTTGTTACAATGTAGCTTGTTTTGGGTTTTTTATTGTTATTATAACTTAGAGATAGTGTTGTGACATCACTACATCTTAAAAATAGAAACAGATAAACTTTATAAAGCAGTAAATAGTTGATCAATTTTGAGTCAGACTGGAAAGTAAGAAATTTTAACCAAAACAGGAGAAGGATTAAAATGTTGATCAAAACCAAATATGTTTAGAGTCTGTGTCCAGCTTTGTCCTCTCCTCCCGTTTTCCATGCTACCTCAAATGTTAGTTTAGGAAGAACTGGAAATAATATTTCTCTTCACCATCTGTTATCTGACATTTGGAAGGAGTCCTTGTTTGACTAGTAATGAGAGAATTAGGAGCAGTTGGGCTATAAATCATTAGCCTCAAATTTACAAATCTGGTACACTTTTAAAGGCAAAACAGATAATACCCAATGTGGAAAGGGCCACATCCACCAAGAAACAGAGGCTCATCCAAGCATTCAAATACCACCAAACACATGGAGGAACCTTTCAAGGGAATATACATAGCGGGGGGAATTGCTGAGGAACACAAGGTAAGAGGAGTTCAACAGGGCCACAGAAAGTGCTAATGACCCAGGGATTATATGTTCTAAAACTGTATGTAAAACATAATAGGAAGAAAAGGGTTCTCCTAACACAGACATCCAGTGAGGAAATAGCAAACAGCGACATGGGATTATCCCCCAAAAGATGAAATTGGAAAGGATTTCCAATCCTAATTACATCAACTTTATAAGGACTAAGTTTAGACAAAACATTCCAAAGCTGACTTGACAACTTCGCAGAGTTGTCAGGAGAAAATCCAAACCAGACCCAGATGGTCCATATTACGGGTGACTTGATATTAATGAGTCATAGGCATTATATAAGCAAGGGATGGGGAAAGGACCACGGGAAGGTCACCCAAGAGCTCCCTGTTGTGCTGGGCACTGGGAAAACACAGAGCACGAGAGGAGCTCAAGCTCTGAGTCAAAGCTGGAGAAGTGCACAACGCTGGGTCCAGGAGGGTGTGCTTGGGAAGGAGTCTTGCCATGCAGTGGGAGGGCAGTAAGAAAGGAAGGGACGTCTGGGACCACCAGAGGGCTCTGATGAGGATGGGCTGTGGGAATGGCACTCCAAGGCAGAAGGGAATAGCTGGCCAGTCAGGGCTGGGGACACTTTGCTGGTAGGCTTCCCCTGGGGATGTGTGATGATGAGGAAGGAAAGTGCTAGCTGGGTGCTACCTGGTGGGAATGTTGTGTTAACCCTGTGCTGGTTCTAGGGATTTGTGGTGCTGTGATACATCAGAAGGTGATGGATAGGCAGATGAAGAGATAAGTACTCTTTTTTGGGGCAGAAATAGAGAAGGTAGATCTCGCTGACTGCAGCAGATTGTGCTTTCAACAAATGTGAACAGCCTTTGGGTAAGAAAGCTGTGAATAATTTCTGTGTCTGTTTCTGCATGCTGTGTCAGTTGCTCATAGGAGATGATTAACATGCCTCAACACTGTCCCATCTGAAGGTTATGCTGTGAAGGTCCCCTCCAAATCCCCACTTCCCACACACCTAAAGCACAGGAATTTCTCTGTGTGTAGGAGTGCAGCAGGCACCCTGGCCATAAGAGGTGACTGTCTCTTTCTGTTACTGTGCATGAAATACACTCTGTACCCCATGGGAGTGAAAATGGAAGGTGGTTCTTCTCCAGACATCCAAAGGGAACATTCTGCCTCAGCTGTGGCTCTCCTCTTTCCATCCTTCCTATGGATATTATTTGCTTGCCCACTGGAGAAAAGGAGTAGGTAAGAAAAGCCTAATTGAGGCAAGATTAATACAGTTCCACTGAGAATAAGGGAAAGATTTATTCTCTCCCTCCCTTATACACATGTCTTGCTGTGGACTCTGCCTCACCTAACATATGTACCTTTATTCATTTACTTCCTGCTGGTCATCTGGGAGAAGCCTTTCTCATGGAATTTATTGCCTTGGCTGCCTTGTTTCTGTCCATGCTCATAGTAAGATGTAGTGAATGCTCATGTATTTGTCTTATTCTCAGATGTGAGTGAAAGGGATTTATCTATGCTGAAAAATATGTACTTTTGGCTTGCTACAGCCAGGAGTTACTGTAAAGAAAAGGTTGAAACTGGAGCCTCTGAGCTGGCAAGAAATGTAAAGCTTTGAATGAGTGGGACCCAGAGGAGCTGCTGAAATAAAGCATCAGGTTCAGAAGGAATGGGCAGCCTTGGGAGCCTGCTCCGTGCTTTTCTTTCTCTGAACCCACTCTCACCTTGGGCCGACAACGTTAGCAAGTGGTGGAGGAAGGAAATGCTTATTTTAAATGCCTGCTTGAGGAATGGCTGTGAGAGGAGATGAGGAGAGCATAGGCTCACAGTTTAATCTATGTGTAATTGACTTGGGCAAGAGGAAGGAGCCTGGGCCAAGCCCTGCGTGCTGTGTGTTCTTGCTAAACTTGTCCTTGAGACTAGCAGGCCAGAAAGTCCTTTACAGCTCTTTCTGGAAAGAACATATTTGAAGGTCACCCTGTGGCATCACTGTAATATTTTACCAGAAAAGGAACATCTTTACCCAATTGTCAGACTCTCAAACCTATCATTGGCATTAATAAGCTTGAAACAGGTCCTGGGCCTTTTTCCCCAATAGCTGCGTTTACTGAAATTGTCTATACTTTTCTGTATTCAAAATGTCATTTTCATTTTTACTTTTCAGTAGAGGAAGGCAGCTGTCCTTTGCTTTTGCAAGTACAACCTGTCCTTGACATTTTACAACTTCACATCTTGCCAAACACAAAACTCCTGAAACAAAGTGCTTTTGGGGTAGTGTAGGATGCTCCTGGTCCTGCTTCCCAAACTGCTCCAAAGCTGCCATGGACAGCAAGGGGACCAAAGGTACATTGGAAAATCTCTCAGTGTTTCAGCTCTGCTTGCCAAATGTATCTTTTCATGCCTTTTGCTCCCCACTCTTTAGGGTGCAAGTTGTCACTTACAGTCACTGCTAGCACCTTTTCCTTCTTCCCTTAGCCCATACCTGGGAATGAAGGGAATGCTGTTGAACAGATCAAGGAAATGAAAACAGCAATATTTATCTTGCTATACTGTGGCTTTCATTTCCTTCAAAGCCAGGCTGCTTTTTAGCCTGCAGTTCTCTTTTTTTAGCCCAAGCTTGTGGCTTCAGGAGCATTGACTCAAAGTGTTTTTATTAAGTTCTCAATTGTCACTTCCTTCAGTTTAATTCTATTTTCTCTCACACCTCATGTTCCTTAAAATTGGTTTTGGCTTGTGGAACTGTCTCTTAAACACCAACTAAAATATACTGTTATTTAGTGCTTCTTGTGTTTGAGGACTCTTCTGTAATTTGTAGAAATCCTGAGGCTGTTTCAGCAGTAGAGGCCTGAGGCTGCCATCAAACTGCAGGTAGTTACTTGTTCCTCCACTTAGCACTCAAGGATGTTCTTGTTGATGAAACTAAGGGTCAGTTCCTTTTTGTGCTTCAGTTTGTAGGGTTTTGTTCAAGACAGTGAGTGTCCAGTTGGTTTTCATCATGATTACCTAGAGTTTTTATATTTACTGATATTACTTCCCTTTTACCCATTTGCTTCTGGCTCCAAGCAGTGATTTCACATTTAATTTATAAAGAATAAAACCAACCAAACCGACCCCCAAACACCATCAGATACAAGTGCTGGTAGCTCAGATGGATGCAGGCTAACCAATATAAAATTCCAAATGTTTTTATTTATCTGCTGCAGTACACTTAAATTACATCTTTCTTTTTGTTAAGCAGCCCCTTGGTGTTTCTCTTGCCATCTTGGCTTCTGCTAAGTGATTTTTGCCTTCTCTTTCCTGTTTTTACTTTTCCATTCTGTGTGGGTTCAAGGGTCTCCTTACCAGTGTACCCTTGGCTCACCACAACAGAAGAACTATCCAAGATGCCTTAAAACTTTTTGAACAGCCAGTGGGGCACTTCCTCTTTCCCTGTGGGTCAGGGAGGATTTCTATCAGGATCCTGAAACTAAGCCAGGGAAGCAAACTTGGCTTGTGCATCTCTTCACTGCCTTCAGAACTCCCATTAGTCAGTTGATATGCGCAGTGAACTAATTTTCTTCCATTTATTTGTTTCCCTGTAGGAGCACACTGATCACGTTTAATACCTTTTTGGGGAAAGGAAATGAGATGGTAATTTGGGAGTTATTTCTGAATGATTATGTTAATTTTAAATAAGAAAACTCTGTTGCTGTAAAGAACTAACAATTGTTTTCACTTCACCAATAGTCAGTAGTATTTGAAAATTATTTCCACTGATTCATCTCTAGATGAAGAAGTGGCATTTCTCCTCTCAATCTGAGATCAATGCAGAGAATTTATCTTAATCTTCCCTGAACTATCCAACCTCCCACACTAATAGTTGCAATCAGGCAGTGGGCAGGTCACAGATACCTGCTCTGGGAGGGTTGTGGTGACTGTGAGTAAGCAGTTTCACAGCAATTTTACTGCAAGACAGGTCACCGAGAGACATTTTAACCTCAGCAATTATTTTTCACAATGCCAGTGACATCATGAAAGGAGCCAGAAATGAATTCATTTGGACATTTAGAAGCAGAGATTGCTCTTGACCCTGATATTTATGGGGTGCCAACTGTCAGGAGAGGTTATATGGCTCTCCAGAGCAACCCTGCCAAAACTTCAGAGAAGTTCCAAAACAGCAATAACACATGATTTCATTCTGCATGGCTAATTGTTTTTTCTGAAAGAAAAGCTCATGTCTGGCAGGTTCCTTTGTAACAAGAAGATAGCAAAGGTTGTAAATCCCTAGACAGTTTTTACTGCACAATCAGACATGGTAACTCATATATATCGCTCCTGGAAATACGGTAATGTGCTGCTAAAGTTGGGGGGGAAATGGGATTTGGGGCCCTCAGCAGCTGCACACAGAATCTTGAGGCTGTTTTTAAGAAAGTATTAATGTTAGGAAATATAGCAGACATAGATCAGGATGATACATATCAGTGTATGTGCAATGTGTATACAGTGGAGTGGTGTGCAAGTTCACTAATGCAAAATACACTATGTAGAATGCATTTTTTTAAACACAATAGGGACAGAAAAACAACTGTTTTCCCACAGAAACAAATTATTTCTGTCACTGTTTACAAATGAACACAGGTAAGAGGAAAAATGTTGATGAATCAAAAATCTGGTGTACTCTACTCGACTAATGTTCCAACCCAGACTTTCTCTTCTCTCATGGAGAGGGAGGGAGTCTCCTCTTTTGGATAAAATCCTGGCTAAATCTTGGCTGTCTGAGCATCTAGTTTCCTTATCCCTTGGAAACAACTATTTAGAGATGGGCTTGACTTTGTCTTACTCAGATGATGGTTAAATGGGACTTGTGGTGCCAAAATTTATCACAGTAGATATAGTTAGATTTTTTTCTATTTTAAGCAGACATAGAGAAGGGATGATGAGATGTCCTCCAAACAGTAATTATAATCAGATTTAGACATGTAATTTTAAGTAATGCGTAGAATTTGGCTATACCATATTTAAAAAAGAGAAAATCCAATCTGAAAAACTGCCAGGGGATGGAACAGTCTGATCTGAACAGCTCTGAGCAGCCATTCAAGGATGACAGGGAAAAGAAAAACTCATCTTCTAATCAGAGCCCGAAACCAATGACTGAGAGAGGATGCAGCTGCACTCTGAACACAGAAATGGTATTAACAGCATTTGGGGACAAGCTTAATGGAAATTAAAGGATAACACTGGAGCTGAACAAATGGCTCCAAGCTGAAAATGAGTGTGTGTGGGCTGGCTATGAAGCAAAGTTTTCTAACTGATAATGTTGTATTGGCTTGGAGTAGAATTTTCATCCGATTAACAAAGGGATGTGAGAGGGGAAGAAGCCCATATTCTAGATAGCTGACATGGCCCAGAAACATCCTTCTGGTCCTTTATGTTCAATTCCTGTATGCCTACAACAAAGACAAGCCCTGTGGGCAGGCTGACCTGCAAAGGAGTCAAGTTTAAAAAATGGGAAAGAAAACCAAGTAGCTTGTAAATTCCTTGCTGAGATTTTCTGTTGCCTCAAATGTCATTCACATTGCAATTTCATAGACTCAGCCCTTTCTGTTCCTATCAATCTGTTTAAAAAGAAGTGAACTAGCAAATGCTCAGTTAGGCACGTGTATTTGTTAATTCATTAAAGATGGGACAGCAAGCAAAGGCATTTTCTTTGATCCAGGATCTCCTGTGGGAGCCCTTTCATTCTCTATTGCTATTTTCCTAAACGACCTCTTCAGTACTAATGATTTCCAGGTAGTTGCCAAGCTCTCAGGTAACCTCTCCAGAAGGCCTGGGCTGGAAAGACAGCAATTAATGCCAGCAGGACTGAGCCCAGGCTCCCCTCAACCAGCAACCTCTTGGGGTGAATTCATTGCCTGCTGGCAGCTCTAAATGGTGTCAGGGCTGTCACAGCACAGGCAGGTGCTTGTGCCTGTCCCCCTGCAAACAGCAGCCCATTGCTCTGCCTGCAGGCACCTCTGAGCTGGGCCAGCACTTCAGGCACACTGCAAATATCTGAGAAGAGCAGCTGCTTGTGTCTCAGCAGCATCAGAAGGTAAACATTCATTTCTTGAGCAGTTTACCTCCTGTTCAGTCATTATGCAAATGGGGAGGTACTTCTACCTTGAATCTCCCTGGTTCCTTGTTATTTTCACTTAGCTTACTGTAACCTGAATTTTCAACTTGAGAAAGATTTCAACTGACAGGCCTTATTTATAATGTCCATAACTTCAACTGTGGCATTTGCTTATAAATAATTTGTATAAAAGCAGATGCTTTCCTTTTATAGAGACACAGGAGATAATTCCATTACCACTAGTTCAGTTATTAAACATATTCATCCACCTTAAAAAAAAAAGTCTGAAAGGCAGAGCAAATGTGCTCTACTGAGGAGAAATGTTTGGGACTGATACTAAACCCTGCATGTTAAGAAAAATGCACTAAGAGAGAGTGTCTCAACCACATGTCTTTTTCACACCAGAAACTTGTAATGTTTCTAGGGGCTCCCTAAAATGGGCATAATTGGTAAAACCCCAGTGCATTACTGGTACTAGATAATTTTAATCTTCTTAATTTTTAAATTTTTTTTTAAATGAAATGAGTAAACCTTAACTGCAGGTAGAGCAGAGAACTGCATGGAACCACCTTGTTTTAATAACCTAGAAAATACCTTCTCCTCAAATCAGGGGTTTCAAGGTCAAGTAGATGTCTTCTTATTTTTCAGCTGAGATTGGGAAGGTGAGGAGAGAAACCATACAACCAGAATCCTGTCTCCACAACCCGAAATAAAGAAGAAAATCTTACATCATGGATAAACTCATTTTTCTGCCAATGATGGGTGAGTTTATGCATGAGCTACTGTTGTTTATACTTCCAGGGATGCTAAATTACAAATGCAGATGAGGGCTGTATTTTAACACTTGGGAAATAGCTTTCTGAACCCTTTGGCAGGGCTGTTGAACTAAAGACAAAGCTTTTATCTCTCTGAATCTCTCAGGGCATATTAATCCTTCACTTGGAGGTCTGTCAGATGAGAAGCTGCTTGAATGGTTTGATATTTTTTTAATTGTGTCTGAATTGTATTGGTGCTGTGTACAGGTCACATCAAGTCAGGACTCCCAGAAAGCTCCTGGGATGCCTCTGGGACGTGCAGGACACGGTGCTGCCCTGCTGCTGCTGCTGCTGCTGCTGCTGCTGCTGCTGTTGTGAGCAGTGAGAGTGGGACTGAAGAGCAGCCCAGCCAGCAGTGGGGTCTGGCACACACCCCACTGTGCAGGGAGGAGTTTGTCTGGGGGGACACATGGAATCACGGACTGCTTGGGGCTGGAGGGACAGCTCAGCTTGTCCCCACCCCTTTCCATGAGCAGGGACACTTTTCATAGACCAGGCTGCTCTGAGCCCTGTCCAGCCTGGCCTTGGACACTTGGAACAATTCCTTCCTGCTTGGCATTTCCTTCTGCTGTGAGAGACTGGGGTTGGAGGGGCCAGTGGTTTGACACAGCCCCATGTTTCTTATGCTCTTAGGCTCATTGGATCCTCCAAATCCTTACTTACCAAGCAATCTTCTCCCATGTAAGTAGCTTTGAGCACTCGGGAAATACAGGAATCTTTATCTGAGCATCAGAGCCATGTTTGCTGTGAAACAAAATAGGTCATGTCATTTTTCTGTAAGGCTTTCACTCAACAGATCCACACCAAAGGTGGACTGGTTCGTGGGGTTGGAGGGGAAGCCTGCTTTTCTATGCCAAGTCCTTTGCCAACCATTTTTAAAGCTTATTCTATCCAGTTATTCTACACAGAAAGGACACTCATTTTTTTCAGCAAAGTGGGAGAATAGCAGCCTAATTTAATGCAATCCCTTCAATGTCTCTTTTGAAGCTCAGAGTGGATTCAGAGATGCTCAGCCTGTTCCAGTTCTGAATGTCGTACTGAGTTTTGAAAAACTATTATTCAAATCTTCCTTTGATTTTAGCTTAGCTTTTTCTCCTGTTTTTCTATAAAATTTGTCAAAACCAATGCAACGTTTCTGAAAGTGTTTTCAGAAAGAAAACTTGATTGCTGTTTTCTACCTAGTTGTGAAATCAAGCACACAGAAATACAGTGGGCAAAAATTCAGGCCCTGGAGCAGCATTTAGTTCTGTTCTGGAGGAAGACAGAGAAGTAATTTTGTGCCACAAATAAGCTTGGTCTCCTTTACAAACCAAAATATGGCAATACCAGTTCTCCAGCTTGCCATTTGCACACTTGCATATTCTCTCACACTGCAGTATTAAAGAACATACTTTCTTTCAGTGTGAAAGAATAAAAAGTCTGGAATCTCAAGTCCAATCATTTTTTCTCCACTTGCCACCAGCAACCCAAGACTTTCTTCATGCTGAATTAGTCACAGGTGGAAAAGATGGAGAGACCACCTGCATTGTGAATAGTACCATCATTGTACATAAGCAGTATGGGGCTCTTCTTGTATCCTGCAAGGATAAAAATGTGGAAGAAAGGACAAAATATATAATGAGTCTTACTGAAATGGATGATTAATATGTGAACATAAAAATTTAGTATATTGCCAATATACTAGTAAAGTATAAAAAGTATTTATGATTATACTTATGCAGAACACCAGAGATTATGCAGGGACAGAAAAAGAAGTGTTTACACTTCATGATTTTGCATTCCCTTTTTACATTTTACATTGATGATTGAATAGTTTATTGTAGGAGAGGAAAGTGAAATATGGATAGAAAGAAGAAATGACAAAGCAAAGGAAAACCATGGTTGGTGATTTAGAGTATGTGGTTCAAGAAGCCCATGAAAGAATGTGCCTGTTCTTTTCCTAATTTTGCTAACCCATGTAGGTGACTCTGGAAATCTTTCTTCTCCTGTTCCCTTTTTTCTTTTCCCCAGGGAGGACATACAACCGTAGGACAAGTACACAGGGCTGAAGAACATCTATGTCAACAAGGAAGCAAGGCAGGAACAGAAACCTGAATCAATATTCAGTCAGACCCTTTAATTATGGAGCTCATTTTGTACTGATGTAAGTAAATCCTTAATTCTGAAGCTTGTGCCTAGGGGATAGGAGTGCAAGGGACTCTGGTATCCCCATAGACAGCAGCTGATGGGAATCATGATACAATGAAGATTGGTAAAACCTTAAGCAGTCTGGAATTCAGGAGCAGTGGATGTACCCAAGGAGAAGAGAATATGGGCCTCAGGAAAAGAAATTATTTTAGAAATGTGTAGTTTTATATATAGAGAGATGCGACCCGTGTTTTTGTCAGATGAGAGATCAATATAAAAGGAAGTGTCTGTGGTAAAGGATGTAAGGTGGTCATCAGGCCACAGAAAATCTCTTCACAGATTCTTTATTTCCACGTTGGAGTTCAGGAACAGAGGAATGTAAGATCAAACCAGCTCACATGCCACAACACTTAAAGTAGCCTACTTTCAAAATAGAAATCAGATCTGATCTCTCTTTGGAAGTAAAAAAAGGTATTGTGCAGAAAGTTACAAGAAGTTCTGGATCAGATTATGTGGTCAGCAGCTCAAGTGGCTTAAAATGATCAAAACTCCAGTAAAAAAAAATTCTTCTAAAAGACTGTTCAGATTGCTCTGAGTATTTGTCTGTGCTCCAGTGGTCATAGTGTGGCCAACACCCGGCCCAAAACAGCTGAAATGGAGGACCAGGGTAGCCAGCTGTGGAGTGGAACATCACTCTGTCCCTGGAGAATTAATTACAGCGTGTCAGTCAATGAAAGGTAACACCAAATTACAGACACTGTTCCAAAAAAAAAAAGACTCCAAGGGGTTCCTGGTTTTGAGCCCACCTTGGTGGGAGCTGTGTCTATGTCTGGGATGCACACAAAATGTCCACACAGGCTCGAAGGGATGGTTCTCAGGGCTGCACATCTCCTGGGAGTCAGGAAAAGCAAAGTGGAAGAGGCAGCAGCCTGGCAGCTGATAATCAGCACGTTACTCTGCATCTCATCAATCTCCACCAAGTTCATTTATTCTCCTCTGAGAATGAATAGCTAATGAGAAGCCTCCTCTTGCCAGTTATTGTAGCACTATTCAAAGCGGGTTGGATGTGGAGCTGCTATTAATAGCACTGGACGAGCTGCTAATTGGGCAGTTATGTAATGGCTTTGTTATGAAACCTAGTTTGGGTTTGACACCTTCTGTTTGCTAAAAACAACAGTAAAGCCCCCAAACAAATCCAGGGTTAGCCGTGTGTGGCAAGAAATAAAGGCTGAATAATTACCAGTGTTTCAAAACTCAAATAGAATCAAAAAGGGGGAAAAAATCAATTTGTTTCTCTGAATTCCAGCAGAAGTGAGCTGGAAGCGAATCATTCCACAGATCTGCTGTTCAAAGGGATACTTTACAGTAACTTTCTCTAATACCTGCCCTGCCAATACTGACGAAAATCCTCCAAGCAAGCTATTTCTGCAACTTGTGAAGTCTCAGAAACTGTTTCTTTAATTTAAAAAAACTGCTTTGAATGAGCACAGACAGAAGATATTTTAAGGAGAAACAAGGACCAGAAAATACCTGTGTGACACACTCTGGTACAAATCGTGCACTAGGATAAAGCACGAATCTCTACTCTTGTAAATGACAATAGATAACCTGTACAGTTTGACATTTTTTAAGTAACTCAAAAAAAAAAAAAAAAGAGAAACAGGTGGGGATGACATTTTGTTCCCTGCTATGCAGAAGGAGAGAAGATTGCAGTGCATTAGGAGGGAAGCTTTTATCCAGGGTGGCCCTTTGGAGTGACTCTGTTCCTAGTTGCTCTGAAGGCTGGACATCACTGATACAATTTACGGTGCTGGGGGCTGCTCCTCCTCATGAAACCCAGACACTGTCCCCTGCTTGTGAGGCGCCTCTCCTCTGGATACAGCAAACACAGCAGCATTCAGAGCCTGCAGGAAGGATGCCTACAGAGGTTTGTAGTTTTATGTGTGTTGCAATATACATAGAAAAGAAAATTCCTGATTAACATTGTGCCCGCGGTTGTTGTTTGATCAGTGTTATCCATAACCTTTTGGTGCTGGGGGAGATCAAGGCTGTCACTCCAGAAGGAGCCCACAAACCATCCAAAGAACATTTTATCTGTCTGTTTACAAACATACATCCTTGCCTTTGTGCAGAGAAGTACATGGAATTTACTTCTAGTTGAGCCACCTCATATATTTCAGGAAACTGGGCATGTATACTACACTCAGCTCTGCTGAGTTATTTTCCACTGCTTGTCACTTTACATGGTCTAGGTGACAATAAACCCCCTGATTTATCCAGCAGGGTAGATTAGGAAGCTTTTATTCCAATAAGAGAAAACTCTACTGAGTTCCTTCATCAGTAATGCCCAGAGGAGGCAGCCAAAGGGCACACAGAGACTGGATGCACCATGTCCCAGCACCACAGTAATTGCAGCCAGCATGCCTAAAAAGCTGTGATAATTTAGGGTTCAGCAAGTGTTGAAAGGAATTAGACCGGAAATTGGGTGGTCCAGATGGCTCCCACATGTATCCAGTTAATTATCAAGATCTAGACTCTCTTATACATTTTATGTGTGTATATATATATCTCAGTGTGCAGAAATACATACAGACACTATTTACTTCATTAGGATATTTTGGAATTACCATGTGGCAAATAATAGAAGAATCTTCTCCTAAAATAACATCAGCATGCTTCCCTACTCCTACACATGATCTGAAAGGAGTGTTCTCCTCAGTGCATGTTTTCACTGTAGTACAGCTTGTTTGTGTTGTTACTGCTCTTCTGGAACTTCACTCCTGAGAACAGGAGGAGGCACCAAGCAGCTCCTTGGAGTGGTAACACTGTTCCATGTTTTTGTTGTGGTGGTCCTGAAGGGATCCCATAGAATACAAACTAGGTCAGCCACCTCACTTGAGGACAGAGTTCAAGATTAATCCACAGTCCTATAATTGCTTAATTCTCAGTTATTCTGAATTTATACTGCTATAAATTTATGTCTTTGCAATACTTCAAAAACTTTTAAAACACTTTAAACCCCGTCTAAATCTTTAACTTCTGTTTACATTCTAAAACCCTTAAAATACTTGAAATTATCCTTTAAATGACATTTCAATATGGGAATAATATTTTCCTGTGTCTGATATAAGCTTTTTCCTCTGAGATAGTGTTTTTTACACCCTTTCATTGCCTGCCTGCAGTGATGGTACATCTGCTACAACTCCCTGTGTGTGCTGCTGATCCTTGTTTTTCCCAAGGTAAGGCACCCCAAGCCTTCTTTTAGGTGAGTACATGTAACTAATGCGTGTCTGTTGTCTACTGATATCTGTTACCATTTCCTGCTGGATTGATACATAAAGCATTTTGTGTGTCAGCCACACTTTAATTGATCTCTGGCAAATGGTTTTGTACTGGAGAAACTGAGAAGTTTCTTATCTACAGGGATAGTATCCAGGAAATATCATATTTTTGTTTCCTCTGGATTCTACCAGGTCTTTTTTCTTTTTAGAAATTGGAAAGACCTCCCTGTAATTCAGAATCAAAAATATTTCTAGATAGAAGTCAGGATGGGGAAGGAGCTTCTGTCAGCTGGAGGAGTTGGTGTTTATTTCACTCACCTGACCCAAATGTAAGCCAGAAGCAAACACTTTGCACTTTCTTGTGTGTCTGGGGAGGATGTAGGCAGAGAACTGATGGGATCCTCTTTAATTTGCATGATAAACTGAGAATGGTAGAGCTCATTACAGTAGCTCTTGGTACCATGAAAGCAGGGGGAACAAGAGACTGAACAAGAGGAAACAGCTTCAAGTTGCACCAGAGGAAGTTTAGGTTGAATATTAGGTTGAATTTTTTATGCAAAAGGTTGTCCATCCCTGGCACAGGTTGCCTAGTGATGTGCTGGAGTCACTATCCCTTGTAGACATTTAAAAGACAGATGGGTGTGGTGATTAGGGACATGGTTTGGAAGTTGTGCATATCCTTATTCTTATGTCTGCTTTATTCTTGCCATGAGCACTCCCTGCTGTCTGGGTCATGAAACCAGATGCTGCATTTCTCCTTTACTTAGGTTTAAAAATTTCCACAGTCTCACAATTGTGTTTTTCTCAAAACTCAGCTTCTTCCCAGTCAAGAGTTCTCATATGCACTGATTTCTTTAAGATCTTCCCCTTTTCTGACTAAATCTTTTGTCTTCAGTTCAGTCTGTCCAAATTTTTGTCATTAAAATCTTTCCCTTTTCTCATCTCCCCTGACCACATTCCCCTACTTCTGAAATCTCAGCACTGACTTCCTTTCTCCGTAAAATTCCAGCCTGCCTCTTTATCAGTTCTGGTTAACTCTGTTACTGCTCCCTCCTCTTGCAAAGCCTTTACATTTCCAGAGCTGGGAATGCCTGTGGATGGGAAGCAGGGGGTGTTGTTATTAATTTCCTTCTTCAACGTCCTCCTTTGAAAGGATGCTCCAAATCTAAAATGTGTGGTAGATGAAATTACTTGGAGTCACCTGCTTCCATTTTCAGGAAATGCCTGGAAATGTTTACAAACACTCACCAAAAGCATTCAGAAGGAAGACTCAGCACAATTTCGGTGCTGGCATGCGAATGCAGGCTCCTGTGTTTCCTGCTTCCTTTGCAGCCCTGGCAGCCTCTATGGAGTGTGTCAGCCAAGTTCTTAGTTCCTCACCTTGATGATATTGAGGTTGTCACAGCCAGCTTTTGCACATGCATATCTTTCTCTTGGGTTTACGTGGCAAGGTAATATTAAAATCAGTCCTACCAGGCCAGAGAAATGCACATATTTCCCAGAGTCTAGCACCACTGAACCAAAAGTAACAAACCCCTGGGAACTCTGGAAGGAGAATCATTTATCCTTTCTGAGTCAGCCAGTCACACAGGATTCAAGACTGGTGCTCAAACTTCCAAAAATCATAGAATCATGGAATCACAGAATGGTTTGGGTTGGAAGGGATCTCAAATCTCATCTCATTCCAGACTCCTGCCGTGGGCAGGGACATCTTCCATAGACCAGGTTGCTCCAAGCCCCAGGAAACATTTAATTCACAGCTTGAAATATCTTTTAAAAGTAATGTTTATATTTCAAATCCATGTCATGAAAGCCAGTGGCAAAAGGTCTTATTCATGGAGTGTTACTGACTCTAATTGCTTGTAAGAAGAACTGTGTAAATAATGGAATATTTTGTTTGCTAAGAATTCATTAAAAATTACTCAGCTCAAAATAACCAGGACAAGTGCATTAAAAAGAAATCACTCTCTTAAAAAGCTTTATTTTGAAGGCATATTCTTAATTAAGAATACTTCAAATTAAAAAAAAAAAAGAAGAAAAATGTATTCTTTAAAATTCTGACATGAATCCTATCAGAACACTCTTTGTTTCTTTCCAGTGCAAACAAATGAAAACATCTGTTTTGCTCAACCTGTATTTTTGACTTTGCCCCACACAGAAAGATAAAAAAATAAGGCATTAATTTTTCATTTCTTTCTCCCTGTGGTGCTTCCAGAGGCAGGAGTTAAGTGGCCAGCAATGCCTCCCAGCCTGTCAGGAGTGATGCTTTTTTAGGCCAGAGAGAACCTTTGGTCTCCTGCATAGCAAGAGCATGACAGAATCACTGAGCTATCAAATCAGTTATTCTGCCAACATCTTTCTGGTTCACTGAGGAGTAAATTAATCCCACCTAAGAGTGCTCCAGCAGCAGAGAGAGCACACACTGCCCTGCTTGGGCAGCAAGGTGCTTGCCAGGAGTGTAAGTCATGGATAAATAATTCCTTTTCTTTGGGGAACCTTCAAGGATCTACTTCACCGAGCACTGATGCACCTATGGTGGGACAGCAGCAGCAGCAGCAGAGAGCTCCTGCAGGGGCAGAAACAAGCCCTGGGGCAGGGGCAGCAGCTCCCCCATGGGTCTGCACCATCCACCACAGTCCAGGCATGGCTGGGACCAGCACCAGCATCTGGAGTCAGTGCTGGAAGGAAGGTGCTGGTGAGGGAGCTGCTGCAGCAGAAGGCATTGGGACAGGCTTTAGGCCACCCTTGTCACTTGGAAGGGAGGGAGGGAGTCTCTGGCATGATGTCACCTGTCCTTCTGCCCCCCAGAATCTTTGCTTATCAAAGTCCAGCAGCTCCAGTGAGAAAATATGAGAGGTACAACATGCAATGCAGCAGAGAATTCCACGCTGACCTGAAATCTGTGCTTCTAATTCCAGCTGTTACAACAAACTGAAAACCCATGTATTTTCTGTGTGATGATGTCACTGTGACACAGAGAGGGACCACAGTAACACACAGAACAGGTGTTCAGGCAGAGAAGAAGAAAGGAAGTCTCCAGTTTATTGTTGACCTCGTATCTATCAGTTTCTGGACAGTGACCAGAGATTGGACAGAGAAGTTACCACCTCTCCATCTCCACTGGTCACTTGAGAAGTCCATCAGGTGATATCTTTTACAAAGGAATGCAAACATGATCCTTGTTTATTTTACAATTCATGAGAACTGACTCCATTATACTAAAACAAATCAGAAGGCTTATTTTCAAGGACAACAGGATTTCTCCCAGTTGATCCTCTTTTTTTACCTTGTTCTTACATCTTTCCTGGTTTCCACATACACTTTTGATCTTTTCATTCCTTTACTGCCATGCTGTACCTCTGATTGCTCCAGTTTTGTCCATTAGTTTCCCCAAGGCAGTAAGTGCTTTGCCCCAGGAATATGTGCAGTCCTGGGAAGGAGCAAGATTTCTGTTAAAGACCGTCTGCTCATAAAGCAAGTATTTATCTAAACCCTAGATTAGTCAGGTTTTCTGGGCATTTTCTGCCTAGGCCTCTACTGTAAGTGGCTGTTGCATTTGTTCTCAAACAAAACATACATTATTCCTAGCACCTCTCATAATGAGCAATGCACACAAATGACCTCTTGGTAGCTCTCTTGACTCCTGCAAAACATAAGAAAATTGAAAATCTGTATTTGCAAAGTCAGAAACAAAACACAAACCTCACTTGGCTGTCTAAAAGTAAAGCCATACAAAGCAAAGACCTCACTCAATAGCAAACTCTTAAAATAAATACAATTTCCTTTGCCACAATAAATGTTCCAGTATAAAGTTAAATATATAATTCATTCCACTTAGCTGTAACATCTTGTTGAACTTCAGGAATTTTAAGTGAACAACTTCAGTTTGTTTCAGGCTTGAACTGCTCTCTTGAAAACCTTTTAGAGAAGAAAAATGTGCCCTGGGATGGCTTTTAAGCATTTTTTTTGTTGTTCATTGTTGAGATCTGAGTTTTTTTCAACAACAGATAAATTGTTTCTGTGGCATTAATAGAAATCTGAAGCTCTACCTAGCATTTAGAATTTCACCTCATGGACCAGATCCTTGGCTGCCATCCTGCCTGCTTTGATCTGCTCAGGAGGAATTTGGGGAATGTATGAAATGTTTGAACGGCAACTACAAATTAAGGTTTTCTTTCGGCTCAAGAGGGAACTACAATTAAGACATGATTGTTGCAAGGAGAAAAAACCCTCTCAGCTGAAGTGTTTCCAAGCTACTCATCATTTCCCTAGTGTTTCTCTTAAGGAAATTCATCTAGTCCTGTGATATCTACCTTGTAAACAAATACTGTCTTTCCTTACCTCCTGTGATAAAATTCGTGGTTGATATTTCTCTAGGAACTCCTTGGCCCCTTTTTGTCTTTTTTTCAGGTTGGGAAACCTGAAACAAACAAACAAAAAACCCCCAAAAAAACCTCAAAACAAAACAAAATCTAAAAAAAATCTCAGTTTGGATCACGATAATGACTTAAAAAACCCACAAAAACATCAACAAGAAAGTGAATTGAAATGGAATTTAATATTTTCTTCTGAATATTTTTTAATTAAATAATAACTGTATGGCACAGCAATAGCAGATACTTGGGCCAAAGGCTTGCTCTCAGAATATACCATTAGGGAAAAAGTGACGTCATGCCAGGGGAGTATGTTTCATTTTCTTGTGTCTGTGTACATCTGGATAAGGAACCTGGCAGACAACTCCCCTTAAATCCAATCATCAGTCTACCCTGGGGGTTCAGCACTGCTGATTGTGTTATTTATGCAGATATTGTACAAAGGGATGCACAACTTCCATGTTGCTTTTTTGTTTGAGGCATTTTGGAAATATGCTGCTGTTTAGTGTGCTTGTAATGTGCATTCTCTTCACGGATGTGGGAATAGATCCATTCTTGCTGGTTTAAATTGAAACATCCTCCAGTCTCTCTGTACTGGCACTGAGTGTTTCCCTGGAGAGGAACTGATGGAGTAAATGCTTTGTACTTGCTCATGAGTTCCAAAGTCCCTTTGCTGCCACCTTTATGTCGTGAATTCAGTGTGTTTGTTCAAGGCACAGCTGCCTCACCTGGAGGAAAACTACCTTTGTGTGTAGGCTCTGGCATCCCTGTCGTACATTCGTGTTCCTTTTGGGAAGGGTTGACGGGTTTTAACTCTTCATACGAGACCACAGCTCCGGATGCTGATTCTGGAAACTCCAGAGGTTTAACTTAAAGCCCTTTGTGGGTGTGTTTTGTGCGTCTGTCTTCTCACTTACCAAAACGAGCATGGAGATGCTCCAGGCTGCCTTTTGCAGTGGAGCTCTGCTTGTAACCAAGTGTTGCTTAAAGCTTTGTGCACATGTGGATTTAACTTTTTGCTTAGCTCACCACCACTTAGCTGACCAGAAAGGAATAAAAGCAATTCGGGTTTATCGAAAAGGGTCAAATATCCTTCAGGTGGCCTCCCCATTCCAAGTGGTCACGGCCCATAGGCTGCCAGAGCTCACGGAGCATTTGGACAACACTCTCAGGCACGGGGTGGGATTTTGGGGGTGTCCTGTGCAGGGCCAGGAGTTGGGCTCTGATAATCTTTGTGGGTCCCTTGCAACTCAGGATATTCTGTGGTTTTGTGCAGGAGACCGGGACAGCTGTTCGCTGTGACATTTCACACGTGTCCCCAGCCCTCCTCGGCGCTGTGCGCAGCAGGCACGGCGTTGTTCCCCGTTGTTGCTGGTGGTCCCGGGGTGGAATGCCGGGGCTGTCCCGCGGTGCGGGGCTCTCCGTGCGCGGTCCGTCCCG